>JAJTUC010000047.1:0-136816 GCA_036971365.1 Dactylellina leptospora | reverse complement strand
TAATTTTTTTATTTTTTTATTTATTTTTTATTTATAATATTATAATAGTAATTATTATTAGACTAATTATTTTTTATATTAAATTAAAAATATAATTCTAATTTTTTTTTTTTTTAATATATATTTAAAATTAATCATATTTTTTTTTATAAATAAAGAACAAAATATAAAATTTTAAAAATATGATAAATTTTATTTAATATTTTTAAAAATAATAAAGTAAATAAAAAAATATATATAATATATAAATTTTTTTATTTAAAAAATATAAAATATTTTTAATATAATATTAATTAATACAATTTTTTTAAATTTATTAAAAATAATAATATTTTATTTTTTTTATATTTTTATAAAATTTTTAAAGTATTTTTATATTATCTAATATATATTATAATTATTTTTAAAAAAAATAGTAAATAAATAAATTTTTAATATATTAATAAATATATAATTATTAAAATAAAAATATTAATATATTTAAATTATTATTTAATAAAATAATAAAATATTAAACATAAAATAAATAATTTTATATATTAAAATTTTTATATATTAATTAATTATAATTTAAATTATAATATATTTTTTTATATTAAAAAAATTAAAAAAATTAATAATTTTTTTAATTATAATAATAATATTAATTTTAACAATTAAAATTTGTACTATTATAAAGATAAAAATTGAATTAATAATTATTTTTAATATTAATTTAAAAATAATAAAATTTAAAAATATTATTAAAAAATTAATAATAAAATTATTAAAAATATATTTTAATTTTATTTATATATTTAAAAATATAATAATATATTTGTTTTATACCTAATAATTAATATTATTATTAATAAATTTATATTTTAATATAAATAATATTTTAATAATAAAATTAGAAATATAAATCAATAAAAATAATTATATTTATATATTATTAAATATATGATTAGGGATTTTAATAATTTTTAAAGATTAAATAAAATTAATTAAAATTTTTATTATATAATTACTAATAAAATTTCTTTATTTATAAAATAAGTAAATAGTGGTATAAGATTAATATTAATAATATGTAAAAATATATAATTTAATAATTATGTATATAATATTTGTTTTGGTATATATATAAATTTTTATTATAATGATGATTTATTGATAAGGTCGAACTATTGTACTTTTTTATATATAATAAAAGGTATGTAAAACCCGGCTGTACAGTTTAATACGTAGTCACTTACAGCAATTTATGTACAGAAAAAGATACGAAAATCGGGAAAAAAACAAGGGATACTATTAAGAAAATGAACAAATTTTCGGCTTTTATATCGGCTAGTCAACAGTTTTGAGCCGTGTTCTAGAATCATTTCCCCGCCAGCTCTACACGAGATGATGAAAAACAAGATTGCCAGAGATGTCACCTTCTCCCAAAGCTATTGGTAGTACAATATCAAAGCACATATCTAGGCTGCGTGTTTGATTTAGAGAGGAACGCAGACACCAGGGCAGTCTGGGCACATTGGATTTTGCGGTCCTTTGCACATCATACCGGAAGGACAGTCTGGCAAAGAGCCTGGAAAGCTACCACATGCCTGACCTTCGGTCTCTTTAACGCAAACACCGGGACAGTCCGGGCACATTGGATCTTCGGGTCCCTTGCACATCATGCCAGATGGACAATCTGGCAGAGAACCTGGGAAACTGCCGCAGTATTGGGTATCAGGCTCAGTCGGCTCTGGGACGCAGATACCGGGGCAATCAGGACACATTGGATTTTCGGGTCCCTGGCACATCATACCAGATGGGCAGTCGGGAAGGGAACCTGGGAAACTACCACAGGCTTGAGGAGCACGTTTGGCTGGTGCTGGGACACAAGTACCCGGGCAGTCGGGGCACATCGGGTCCTGAGGTCCTTGACACATCATGCCGGTGGGGCAGTCAGGCAAAGAGCCTGGGAAGCTACCGCAGTATTGAGGACCGGGCTTGCTGGCAGGTAAGGCAGAGGCCAGAGCGACCAAAGCTGAGATAATGAGAAC
Organism: Dactylellina leptospora; assembly: GCA_036971365.1. Taxonomy (NCBI): domain Eukaryota; kingdom Fungi; phylum Ascomycota; class Orbiliomycetes; order Orbiliales; family Orbiliaceae; genus Dactylellina; species Dactylellina leptospora. The sequence goes on along the minus strand of JAJTUC010000047.1, from coordinate 134,783 downwards.
TGACTTCATTGTGGTAGAGGTAGTTTCCTAGATGAGATTTTCGTGAATCTTGATTGTTTGGTATGCAAAAGAATAGTGGATCTGTCACCAGGGACAATAAATGATATCGAATGATAGTATTATAGAATACTAAGAAAGTAATGATTGAGATGTTGATGGTAAAAGAAGTATGATCGAAGGGGTGGAGTCGAAGTACTTATACTCGAGATATCTTGAATCTCGAGATCCGATCGTTCTTGATACTTCACATGAAGATCTTGTCATTCGATGTGATTGAGCTCCATGGAGCTGTACAATATCCAAAAGTAGCTTCACCGAAGGTACTAACTTTGGACTTTCTTCATTCACATTTGATACCGAGGCAAGGGTAAGGGGAATAGCGATCGGATCTCATTGATATCAGTCGATATATACCTGCAATGCATGGCAATGGTTTGAAAAGTCGCATATCTGTCTAGGGGGATTTTGAGACTTTCTTCATAAGTTTGAGATGCGCATCATAGCCGCCGACAAGTGACACGATGCTACGGTCCGCACCCGGAACCCGAAAGTAGAAAGAGACATATACCTAGCACTAGAAGCTCGAGATGCAACCGCGTTGTGGTTGGCGAAACTAGCAGTGGGATCCGTGATGTGTTGGCAGTGTTGCAGGCGGTGAGATTTAGAACGAGACGTTCTTCGGTGCATGGCCTATTGAGGTAGCCGATGGCTACCGATGTCTTAGAAATGCGAATTGACCAAGCCGAAAGCCACCGAAATATACCCGAAAATGAGGTCGGCATTGATTGTCTAGTGGTCGGCATTCTTTTACGATTTTAGGTTTAGATCTCGGTTTATCTCGATTTTTAAATCGTGACATGTCAACTGAAGAGTTTTCTGGCTAAGCGTCTCCGCATACGGAACCAAGAGCACTCCGAAGATTTTTCATTAGTAACACCGCTACTAGTAGCCTAATTATAACTAGTGGTGCTAATAAACCTTGGTTATTCATTGGCCGAAACCTAAAAATTGCTAGGGTTACTGATACAAGGAAGAGAGAGCTGGTAGTTGCCCGGGCGAGCTTTCTTCTCCGAAATCTCGGGAAACGGGTGTCATTTAGAACATGGAGTATCCCAGAGACGACGCTACCACGGCTCGGGAGAATTGAGACCGATTCAATTCTCGAAGTTTATAAAATATCGAGCATGTGATTATCTCGATCTTTCCAATGTTGTCCTGCTATGTTGTCCAAATGTGGTTGACAAACTTAAGTTTGTGGGGTTGAAATCGATTGATCGCGACTCCAATGTCGTAGGTTTTTCCTGGTGCGAACTTTAACTCATCAAAAAAGAATCACTCGTGGGCTTTTTCAATCTCGATAGATCTCTTGAAATGAGATAAATACAGCAATCGTGTATATAATTATATTCCACTTCATCCTCGGCTCGAGCCGAGCTATCCTTATATAAGAAAAGGTTTGTTCCGAGTATGACAAGTATCTTACAATACTTCAAAATTTTGAAGTACTTGAAGTTTGTGAGCCGGCCAAATTAGGGTAGTACACAATCTCGTGAGGCGTCTAATATTAAGCTCAATGCATATGGGAATGAGCTCAGTCCACTTCATCCTCGGGTCGAGCCGCGCTATCCAATATGGGATACTGGAGCCGGCTCCTTCCTTAATATACCAGTTGCTTGAACTCAAATCGGTAGGGAACTAATTTACCCTGACATTTTCTCAACTGCGGAAGGATATCCGAGATCTGATATATATATTATATGCAAGTGGCTATTGCACATATTTTAGATCCAAGGTTAGAGGGCTTTCCAAGATTTCAAAGATCAACTCACTACTGTTATAGGAACGTGTCATTCATATGGGAGCACCTAGCATCGGTTCGTTAAATTCAAAGATCTCTTTTCGTAAACGACAAAATTTCCCCGATGTTGTATTATAGAGTTGTATCATGAAAATATCGTGGCGCAGGATTGCTGTCAAAATATAGACTCCTACCGGATTAAACACCCCAGTGGCCTAGGTCACTGAGGAAAGACCTTCACACACATGCATGTTGTGGTCTCGTAAACTAGACATCACACAAAGCACTTCGTCATGTAAAATCATATATGATATCGATATATCTGTTTAAACGTACTTCACCTCTTTGACGTACCTGCTACGAAAGATGCACCACTTGTATTAATGTGATGGTGCCCTCATGGTGAGCGCGCCGTTCTATGGCTTTTACAGGGAAAGCGGCCAGAACATAGGTATCGCTTCAACTGTTTCTCGCATTCTTGTCGTCATAGACATGGCGAGTATCAAGAGGGGGCCTCAACACAGCGCGTTGCCCCGTCGTCACACTTTTGGTGGATCCCTGCCCATCGCAACGCAAATAGCCGACTTCACCTCGCCTCATCCGCCTTCCTCTCCGTTCGAATGGATTCTCAGCTCCATCTCATCTCCACATCACACCTCCATCATCATCTCATCTCGTCCCTCCTCCACTCCCCGCCATGACGGCATTCGTGCCTCCGCCGTCAGGCGAGGACAAGAACCCCTTCGATCTCACCCAAGCAATCGAGCTATTGCGGTCTCTCTCCTGGTTCCACCCTTCACAACCCACCGTCTCCGTGACACCTCTTGCTTCTACTTCGCTTCCTGCTCCGCTTCCTCCCTCGCTCGCAAGCGTTGAGTCATCCTTCACACTATGGCAGCCAGCTGCCACAGCCCCAGAAGCACAAGCAGAAACTCTGCAGAAAACACGGCCGAATCCGTTCCTCGAACTGCTTTCTTTGCCTGGCGTTCCATCAGCAACCGAGCCGGCATCTTCAAATACCACAAGCGAGTTGTCCAAGATATCTGCGGAGAAGTCTGCTCCAACATTCATTCCGGCATCTATCAAACCGTCTCAGGAGCTACGAAAGCAACCTTCTAAGCGGTCGATTCGGAAGACCCTCGACGCTCTACAGAAGGGAGACTTGCTTAGCCGGATTAGGGACTTGGACAATGATAAATACGAGGATGCCGCATCCTTTCCAAAAACCAAGCGAATCAACAATGGGGTCCATGTGTTTGTTGACTATTCAAATGTATTCCTCACATCATCCATTCTAGAGGAAAATCGCTAACAATATCGCTTAGATATCTATTGGTTTCTACGAGACTGTCAAAAAGCTAGTCGACCGAAATCGCGTCCGCGCCATCCCCAAACTCCACCTCTCATTCGAGACACTCGCTCTCATCCTCGCACGTGGTAGACGGGCCGAGAAGAAAGTTCTCGTCGGTTCCACCAGAAACAAAGACCTGGTCTCCGAAGCCCGCCGACTCGACTATGAAATCAACATTCTCAGACGAGTCCAAAAGGATGATGACCAACTATTACAAACCACTCCTCCAGGTAACGGTTATCGATCAGATCCTTCAAGTGAATCATCCGCGAAAAGGATAGGAGAGCAGGCTGTCGATGAAGTTATCATTTTGAAGATCCTCGAATCCTTGGTCGACTATACCCCTTCCACCATCGTCCTGGCTACCGGTGACGGAAACGTCACCGAATTTTCGGACGGGTTTTACAAAGCCGTGGAAAGGTGCTTGGCCGGTGGGTGGACTGTTGAGTTGGTCGCTTTCAAAAGGACGCTGAGTCGATCTTGGAAGAAGATCCAATCTAAGCGGTTTCGGATCATCTTGCTGGACGACTATGTCGGAGAATTGGTGCAGACCAAGCGACGCCGCATCGAATCATAATTGGCCCGAGTTCAATTAGAATCCTCACCAGCGTACATTATACCAACTTTTACGACTGTTTATATACTTTTTGAGCGAACATTTTTGCACGGAGCAATTAACGACACTGGACGGCTGAATTGAACGGGATTGTATTCTATCTTTTGTTTTTCTTTTTTCTCTATCTCTTATTTTTCTTAGCAGGTATACCGGTTGCGTGGTTTTCTGTTCGAATGTGCTGGAACAGCTTTGTCCGTGAGTCGAAGCTTTCCAGGCATACACCGCATTTATGATCAGGCTGTACAAGATATTATCATTAGCAAAGGTTGGCGAAAAAAAAAACAGATTTGGAAACGGGAGTCAGTGGGCTTGCACATTCCGTACCTCTTGCGTCTTAGGTTGTTTTGCTCTTCGTCTTGACTTTTTTGGGTTTGTTTGCGTTGTTGATGATGGCTTGGTATCATTCTCAGAAGCATTGTTAGTGCTCCCTGCTTCCTCCTCGTCGTCAGCTGAAGGGAGGTTTATTTCCGGCGTTGAATCTTTGATGGTTATGTTTTTAGCGGATTTCGCAAGCGAGTCGTCCGACTCCTCTGCTTCGTCTTTTTCGGGTTCAGCGGGCTTGAGGGGATCTACGTCGTCCGAGAGGTCAAATTCCTCCTCCTCATCAAGTTCTTCCTCAACCGGTTTCGAAGACTTTTTCGATTTACTTTTCACGGGCGGTTCTTCATCTAAATCTAGCGCGACGCCGTCCTTTCGCATCTGTCGTTTTATCGACTGCACCATCTTCAAATGCTTCTTGCTCTTCTCATGCATTTCCATCTGGTTTTCGGTTTTGAAAGTCTTATTACAGGCGACACATTCAAACTCCAACGCGGGTTCTTCTTCCTCATCACTGTCGTATTCGTCGTCGAATTCGTCCGTGTCGTCTAGGTGATGCTGTTCTTTCGGTTTCGACCATTCCGCCTCTTGGTACGTCGCCAATTTCGCTGCGTTTTCTAAACGTGCTCGGCGGGATTGGTCTTTCGCTGCTTCTCTAGCGGCGGTGGTGCGGTCTTGGTCTGTCTGGAAGTTTGGGAGGTACCGGGGATCTCTTCTCCGGATTGATAGAACGAATTGCTGATACCCACGTTAGCGGTTACAAATTATCCTTGTATATTATCATTAGTGGTAGATGGAGGAATATACCCTAACTGTCTCATTAAATTCCTTAATCGCAGTATCTCGTAGTTTTTTATTCTCCTTCTCCATTAACCGTTTAACCCTCCTATCCGGTGCATCTCGGTATCGGTATTTATCCTCCCACGCAAACGATTTCATTGTTGAGAAGCTGGTCCACGCGGTGTAAAATACCCTTACTTCACCCGCATAATCTGATTTGGAATTCCCGAATGATGGATAATATATCGGATCATCGTTGTTTAATTCCGCGGCGGAAATTTCTTCGCGGATTATTGTTTCGAATATGGATGATGCGAGAGGGTAGAATGATTTGGGGTTATTGTCGGAGAAATCCATTTTCGTGGTGAATAACGGGAATTTTTGAAGGAGGGTTGCGGTTGTTATTGTTACGTTTGAGGCTTGGGCTGCTGAGAGGGAGTCGTCGAGGTCGTCGCGGAGGATTTGGTCGCGGTGGGAGTCGTACCATGCACGCTGTCAAAATAAGTTTTTAATCCGTCAATATTACATCGGAATTTATGTTGTTATGCTTCGTAACGTACTTCTTGTGGGTCGCTGAGAATTTCGTAGGCAGACTGGATTTCTGAGAATAGTTTTGTGGCTGCTTCGACATTGTCGACGTTTTTGTCGGGGTGTAACTCCAGCGCCTTTTTTCGGTACGCCTTTTTGATCCTAGATTTATATGAAAACATTTTCATTAGATATTTTTCTAAGAAGAAGCTAAGGGATAGGATATATTTAATGGGAGTGCACCGACTAACTCATCTTGGTCGGCGGTGCGCTCTACACCGAGTAATACATAAAAATCCTGCTTCATCGTATCGTCGTTCTGCGTATTGGTAGAGTTTTGGTGGGAGTCTTGGGTGGATTGCTGGGCACCCATCTGGAGATTTCCAGCTCGTGAGAAAGCCGCAGGAGCTGGAGAGTCGGTGCTCGGATGGTAATATGAGATATGTGAGGAAGTTAGGGGGTTGTCGAGAGGCTGTGAGAGCTGTGAGGTTTATGACTCTTGCTCAATGTCGAGCGCAGCTCTTTGGGAGACGAAAGGTGTTTGCCGCGGTGAGGTTGAAAACTTCTTTATTGGGAAATACCACGCAACGCGCCAAATTCTCTCGTAGTGGAATTATATTGTGCAATCGAAGGATTGCGAATCCTTGCTACGAAAGAGGCTGCCCAACTTGGCATGGGCGGGGTTATTCCCTCGTAAAGAATCCTTGTGCTCGTTCGACTCATCCAGTCGAAATCATATCTTAAGTACTCTAACTTTTAGATCCGCTTCTATAACACCTCGTTGAAATATTTTTCGTGAGCGTCTCGTAACATGCCAATTCATCATGGAGATCGATAAATCCTCCGAACTGCTGAATGTTCTTGCACTTCCTACCGAGATACAAAGGGAAATTCTCTTTTACCTACCTTGGCACGGCCAATTTTCCGCGGTCGGAGTTTGCAAGCTTTGGCTATCGCTTCTTCAGCAGGAATCCCTTCGACGACAACGCTACTTCCAGTTCAATATTTTTATAGATCAGGACCCAATATCTCCTACACCCGATACCGATTTTGGAGAGTGGACAAGCGGCATTGACCCGAATGTTTGGAACGGTTTGAATCTAGAAGCCGAGATTCGCGTGCACAACATACTATGCAATGACCCAATACTCTTAAAACTCCTCCCTACTAGCGAAGCCGGCCTCCGATTATCGATCCATGCCAAGTTACCGCCAATAGATCTTGCCGACTCTCGTCATGGGACATCTATCAGCCTTGGACCAAGTCCCGGGATAATTGATATCCACAGTTCGCCTTTATTATTCACAGAGCCAATAGTTCTCCTGGACAGCGGCAACGACGAGAACGAGCACTGGGATTCTCTGAATATATCCATAGTGTTTAACTTCTCTTTTAACGTGTTTGACGAACACGGGAATCCATTTTATCAAGCGAGGAATATTTATGATAATGTTCCAATATTTATTTGGGACCGGCCGCGGGATACTGTTGCCCAACTTTTGCGCGAGTTGAGGAATCATCTTGCACAACATTTGCCTGCGGAGCACGAGATCCTCGGCTTGTGGGTAAAGTTTGGTTTCACCTTTAGACCAATGGTACCGCTATATTGGATGTTGGATACCACCGTCATCGCAAAGAACCCCTAGCTGATCCTCTGCATTATGGAGAAACAAAGCTCTTGATAATAAAAGCTTCTTCATTAACTGTTTGAAGAGCTGCTATCTTCGTCGCTTCAAGCAGCTCAAGGCCCCCGATTAAATTCTTGGATGTGTATATATTTTATTGAATGCTGGACTCAACGTTAGTAGACGCGTCAATTAACGCCAATTCCCACGGGAGATCCGGGGAGCAAGAAATATCGAGCCGGTATTCCTCCCCTTCTCCAAAAGGAAACCCTGGTTCGGGTCCAACCAAACCACCTATCCACTCCACGAATGAGCGTATCGACACACGCACGAATCCCTCGTCTTCCACCTCCGCACCGGGTACGTGCTCCCAAGGTACATGAAGAACCATACCACCGCAAAAGGACAGCCCCTGTAGATACATAGAGCAATAACTTCTCTTCGAACTTGTGCTCGACGGCGATTTAAATAAATATTCGTCGAGGAGTGGCGATGTTTGGACGATCATTCGCTGGTGGATTTCTGTCGCGTCTGTGAATGGAAGAAGGAATCGAAATCCTGAGTATGTAAATTTTACTTGAAGTCCTGGAGAGAAAAATATTTTGTGCAACGATGACTCTCCTTTGGACTTTGTTACGGTTGTGTACCATCTGTCTTTGATTCTGGGGTTTGAGAGGATGACGGAGCGCCAGAGCTTGCATACTTGGATGCATCGGAAGTGATCGTCCCAATCTAGGAAACATAGAATTTCTTGCTGGAGTTCGACGGGGAGGAATGATATCTCCATGATTGGTAGAAGATTCTGCGTTTAGCAAATTGGCATCCTTGAATCTATGGGTTTCGTCGAGGTGGTGAAGTTATTGAAGTAACCATGTATCTATCTTGCGGGCTAGCCTCTTCGAAGAGGCTAGAATTCTAGAAAGAATTACATGTAATTCGAACGTTGTATACAACGTTCGACAACACAAGTTGAAAAAGAAAAGACATTCATCTCGATTTAAGTAAGATGCGGGATTATATGAATGAATAGTTTACATGTAAAGCTAATTATCTGTAAGAAATTATATTAGATTTTCGTTAGAGATTCTAACCCGCGCGAGAGAATCCTCAGCTTACGGGGCCGTCGCTGTTGATGCGGTAGCTGTTGTCGTCACAGTAACGGTTGCTTGAAGTCTCCTACCAAGATAGATATCTATTCGGAGCTGGCCACCACAATTGGCGCTTGCATTACCCCCACAATCTGTATTACACTCATTAGCCGGACGGGCTGCCGGAGAATTATCTATAGTGTTACCGCAATAACACTCCAGTCCAGCTTCGACACCAGCCCAAGCAAAATCGCGATTGACAAAACATTCTGTAAAGCACATGTTCTTAGTCATGGCTGCGTTGTTAAATGAGTAGCCATTCAGCGCTCTTGCCGTTAAAGAATCGGAGAAGCATCCGAGTTCTTCAATATTTAGAAGTCGGGTTTCTACTGGAGTAGTCGTCGTAGTCGCTGTTGAAGTCTCAGTCACGGTCGTGGTCACATTTACTACTTCAGGAATTGTGCCATTGGACCCGGATGGATAGTCAGTAGGGGTATATGCGTAAGCCAGCATGAATCCACTTCCAGCGCAAATAACGGATGGATCACCCGGGCACGGCAAGTTGCAATTCCCACCAGAAGCTCCTGCGATAGGTGGGTTTGCTAGATGAATCATTAGCAGAGTGTAAAGCTCTCACATGAATAAAATGGTTCTTACCGAATACCCCTCCACAGGTACACGAGCTAAATCGAGATTAGCTTCGGCAATAGATCGTGTGGGGACCAAAACTTTCACTTACGTTCCCTCGACACCCGCGAATGTATAGTGGCGGCTGAAGCAATAATCTTTGCATTTTTGCTGCGTCATCGCGGCGTCCGTAAACCCCCCGTCGACCAAAGGCACCCTACCACCGCGATCATAGCAGCCGACCCAACGAGGAACATATGTTGGGCAAGTCGGCGGTTGCGTAGACGTGGCAGTAAATGTAAAGGTGGTCGTTGATGCAGGACAGTCGCACGTCGCCGGTAAGGTATCCCCAGCTTCAAATATACTGACAAAATTTGTGCCACCACAGGTTTGCGACGCATCTCCGGGACAAGATGTGGAGGAACAGCTGCTAAGTGAGCTGTTCGTCGAACTACTCGCAATAGTATTTCCGCAAGTGCAGCGACTATTCCACGTCAGTTAAATCTCTCCAAGACACCATACGATAAACGGACAGCCATACTCTCCCTTATCAAGCCCCGCGTAACGATAGTTTCCACCCCAACAAAACTTGAAACACGCCTGTTGGTCCATAGCAGCTTCGGAGACAAAACTGAAGTCAGGAAGCGCGCGCGCGGCTTCCGTCTGTGAATAACACCCTACGGATGACCAATCAGGGTTTTTGGCGCAGTCAGGAATGCTTCCGACCGTTGAGTTGTATATTCTAAGATACCAATGGTCTGCGCAAAATTCGGCGCTATTTCCGGTACACGCTAGAACGTTGCAGCTGGATTGTGCAACTTGAGCTGCGCCGTTCCTAATCTATGCTCATTGTAAATACTTTATGCTCTATGAATTAATTGAGATTGATGTACAAACCTCATTCCCGCAAAAGCATTGGCTAGATTAAAGAGTTAGCATCCTTAACAAAAGAGATTTCGAAAGGACTTTCGAAATTTTCTTACTTTCCATTCTCGACACCTGCGAGAACATATCCAGCACCGTAACAGTAGGTCTGACAAGCTTCGACATCCATATCAGAGTTGCTGGATATACTATCCAGACCGAGCGCTCTCAGTGGCGTCGGCTCTGCGTAGCAGCCGACTTGGGTCCATGAGGGTGTTGGCGTAGTACATTCACAAGAGGACGTTTGCGTGATTGTCGTAAATTGTGTGGTGGTGATATTTTGTCCTGTCGAGATGATTGTAGAAGTCAGAGTAACCGGAGCAGGGGTAAAAGTGGTAATAGTGGTGGAGGTTGCCGTCGCTGTGGATACGCTTATCGTGGTTGAAACCGAAACGGATAAGCTTGTGGAAACTGACACGCTCGTCGATATACTCGTCGATATACTCGTCGATACACTCGTCGATACGCTGGTCGATACGCTGGTCGAAACAGTTGTGCTCGTAGTGGTGCTAGTGGAAACTGAGACTGAGACTGAAATCGATGTGGCTGTCGTCGTAGCTGTTGTAACGCTTGTCGTTGTCGCGGTAGCTGTGGTAGTTGTAGTACTTGTTGCTACAGCCATACTCGTGGAAACTGAAGTAGCTGTGACGGTAGAACGTATCGTCACTTGCCAGATGGATGTGTACCCCGGTAGAACGATTGTTGTAGAGCCCGCAGTGAAACGGGGTGAAGCACTCGGAAACGTAATCTTAGTATCCGCGAGAGGAACTTGCAGACCAGCGACTCTCAATACAGGAGATGTTTGTAACAACGTGATAACATTTGACAAAGCACCGATAACAGTATCGGGGATCGTAACTACTGTATTAGGAAGTGTCAACGTTGACCCAGCGTTCGTAATGACGTTACTTTGGAGTGTCAATACGCTCGCTGCCAATGTGAGAGTTGTTTGCGAAGTGGTTGTCATGGTCGTTATGACTACTGATCCCGGCATTATTGAAGTATACCCTGGTAGTACGATTGTCGTCGAGTTGGCAGTAACCCGAGCCGAGGGGCCGGGAAACGTAATCTTTGAATCCGTAACTGGGATCATGAGGCCCGCGCACCGCAGCACAGGAGATGTCTGCAGCAGGGTGATAACATTCCCAGAAGCTCCCGCTATTGTGCCTGGAATAGTAACTATCGTATTCGGTAAAGTCATAGTTGACCCGCCGTTCGTAATAACATTGCTAGCTAAAGTCAAGACACTGGAACCAAATGTGAGGAATGTTGAAGGTGTCGTAAGCACTGTCGCGACACTTGTCGATACGGTCGAAGAAGTGACGACAGCGGTCACCGTTTGTGTCGCCGAAGCACCAGGAATGGTTATGACCGAGCTTCCAACCTTTAGGGTTGCTTTTCGAATAAGCGTTATTGTGGACCCTGTCAAGCCGATAGTGCTCGTACCCGCAACCAATCCAGACTTGGAACCAGAGTTTGGCAAGATTACTGTCGAATCGAATCCAGCGATCTTGGTATCAGCCAGCGTGACCACAGACGTGGGTAGCGTGACCGTAGAGCCTCCGTTGAGAATAGTATTATCAGGAAGAGTCACTACGCTGGACGGCAGATCAACTGGCTGTCCGTTTATCGTGACAGTTGCATCTGCCTCGGTAACAGTGATAGTACCCTCAAATATAGTGACGGTTCCTGACTGAGTTACAGTTCTCGTAGCCGTCCCTTGAGTAATCGTGATAGTTCTCGTTTCAGTGCCTTGAGCAACTGTTTTCGTGCCTTGGACGATGGTCTTCGTTTCAGTGCCCTGGGTCACCGTCCTCGTCTCCGTTTTTGCTGCGCAGGTACCATCTCCTTCGGTAACTGTCTGGAGCAGTGTTTTGGTAGATGTAACCAGCGCCCCAGGGAGTGTGAATTTCTTCCCTCCATCCTGTATCACCGATCCACGAATAGTTATTGTCGGGTTTGGAAGTACAATAGTTGACTGCCCAACTCGAAAAGTAGGGTTCGGTAATACGAAGGCGTTTGAGCCAACAGCTACAACCGTCCGAGCGGCTATCGTGATCCTTGAATCCGGTAGTGTGGTAACCGTGCCTGCATTCGTCACCACTTTGTTTGGTAGAGTCATTGTCATCCATGGCATCGATATCACATATCCCGTTACTACCTTTCCACCCGCGGTAATTGTTTTTGTGTTGGAGTACTTCGTTGTCGTCTTCGTCGTTGTTTTCGTAGTGGTCTTGACGGATTTCTTTGTCGTCGTCTTTGTACATTGGCTGTTGGTCAGTGTCAGAGTCTTCGAGTACTTGGTGACATATTTCGTGACCGTATCCGCTTCTATTGTCAACTCCATCAGCAAGCTCTCCTCATACCTATAAATCATAGGCCTATGAGTATTTAACAACATCAAAAATTCTACTATACGTACCATAACCTCGCTCACCTAACTCTTTGGAGCCTTCACCTGGAACGATAGAAGATATTGCGCCAGATGCAGCCAATGCCCAAAGAATTGCCCTGACCGCAGACTGGGAGCGCATACTGGATCAGCTCTACACTCTAAGCCTTCCAGAAGGCTTATTCCCTCTTCAGAGCCGTATTGTTATATCGATTGAGACCCGTTTTGTGGCGTGCAGCTGTAGCGACATGTTGGATCCCGGTTATGATTTAAAGAATTCACATGGCCGATGTTCGAGGTTGGTACCATCACTTCTGCCGATTGAGTTACCGCTCAGAATCGGCGGCGAGACCACAGAGACTGAGATCTAGCCAATATTGAGGTTGAGACTATATCATCATAGGTTTAGCGCCAATATTGTAGAGTTAAGCTTGCCACTTTCGAGATATAATACATGAACACAAGAGACTAGATTTAGGCTGGAAGGCTGGAAGCGATGCTTATTCGATTAGTCGGATTTCACTTAGGGGAACTAGGAACAAGCGCTGGTAACAGTGGTGCCAATTTAACTTTACTCGGGACCGATGTTGTTACACTAGGAGATAAGTAGTTTCCTGAAATTGGTCTTGCAAACTTGGATGTTTATTTATTTACTAAGATTAATTGGTAAATGCAAAATATCTTATAAGTTTTCTCTCATGACACTCTACGCCATCTGGATATGTGTTTTTTTTTTAAGCCATTCCGATGAGCGTGTATCTGAATTCCCGTGGATTTCATATTAATATAATAGTCTGCAATATAGAGCCGCGTGTACTAGTTTCAAAGATTTAGCCCTTCACAGCCAATTTTCAGAAACTTTATAGCCCATCCAATTGACGGGCTGGAGCTGGCATGAGGGTTTACAGTATATTGTCAAGCAGCGCAAAAGATCGGGGCGCATAAATTCACCGATTTCCGCATGTGGGCTGTCGTAAGCGAATTTGCTTCCCCGTTCGCACGGTCAAGGCAAGTTCGCAATACACCGAGAGGTCAACTACTAACCAGTGACTGATGAGTGCTACCACAGAAAATATAAATCCCCTTGTTAAAGCGCTAATGGAACTAGCCTTGACTTATTAGTGTAAACTCTGTCACACATTCGATATTTTCTCAGACCAGCTTTTCTAGCGGGTGGTGCCGCGACGTAGAATCGCTGACATTGACACCTCCTTACAGTTATGGAGGTGTCGTTTGTATGACCATTGTGGGTTCACAGACCCGACAACAATAAGTTGAAATTCACATGAATCTAATATTAGATCCCTTTGGAGAAGGCACTCTGCAGACATATCTGCGAATTATAGAAATAATACAGAGCGTAACTACCTTTTCGTTTTCCTGCTAGCCGCTCCTTGAATTACGCCAAGGTTAGTCTGAAGGGTTGCCAATTTTTTCGCTTTCACTTGAATCAATCAATGACAGATCCCAAGGGCCGATAACCCGGAATCGATATCTGCAATATGTTGGCTGTTCCGCGTCTGGTTTTTTTTTTTTTTTTTTGATAATATTCCGACTACTACTCTGCGAACTGCCATGGAGATTTCTCAACCAGGCGGTACCGCCTCCCCTGATCGATCAGGCCTCGCGACAGTCGCAGCCCAGCCACGCGTCCTATGGCGCTACGAGTCACACCAGCCGCATTAACACCAAATTGTACCTGAACATCACCGATTAGCTGGTTAATTGAATATGTTTAGCATGGCAAACTTATGATTATTTCTTATTGATAGAGGCAATAGTAAGTACTGTTTAAACAAATAATTCTGGAACAACGCAGCTCAGAGCACCCTAACCGCTACCCGGCGACCTACCCCGTCAGGTATGCTACAGCTAGCTTAGCTAAATATATCAATAGATCATGAATATTAGAAAATCTTCACCAGAAAGTGGCAGGCACTTAATACTGAGCGGTTAGTGTAGGATAGAGATTATGTATTTTCACTCTAAGAAATCTTGGGGATAACCACCAAATCTTTTCAAAGCTTTGAATGTGTGGGCCCAAAAACGAATAATTCAGGCTTGATGTATCAGCCTTGGTAGTCACCACCAAGGGTGCCAGAATTGCGTTGGCCGTGTGCAACTGTCCATTATGAGACATCTTCTCTTACAGTTCATAGAAACCGATATTACTGCAGTGCTCTGTCGCAACAAGAATATATATCACTGTATCAACCCTATGAAGCTTCTTGGTTCGAGACTAATCACTATAACCTAGGATCCACCAGCTACTAACTTTTACTCGCAACTTTGAAAGTTTTATCCTGCACGATATATTATCGAGGGCTTTCAACAGCCTGAAAGCCTCGCGCTAGAGTATGACGACTCAGCTGGAAGCTAAGCTGCCTTCAGCGCCATCGCAAACTCACCTTGACGACGACTCAGAACTACAATGCGCTCCCAAACAGACGACGGGATTCTTAACTCTCCCGCAGGAAGTCCGTGGAGAAATATACAAATACCTCCTCCTCTTCCCAACGCCCCCAGGACAACCTGCGGTACTCAGAAGCGGTAACCTAGCCAGATATCAACGCGACCCGACATCGATCGATAGACTGGATCTTTCCATCTTCCGAGTCAACAAGCAGATTCATGATGAATCGACAAGAATATTCTACAGCCTCAATACCTTCCCTATCAGACTCGTGACCGACTCTTCCCTCGTCGGTGAGAAAACTTACTTTCATGTCTTATACGATGCACCCTGGGAGAGCTTTACATTTACTTGCAGGGAAGACCAGTAAGCTAGTTGCTTTGATTATATATACTTATGGTAAATTCGGATACTGATGCGGAATATAGAATTGGAGCCTACCGTGCCAATATTACGGAGCTGGGGAGTCAAATTATCCAAGAACCACCTTCTCAGCTGACTCCACCTCCTCATTACGGACAGATGTTCCGACATATAAGAATAGACCTTGTCGATGTTCGCGTCACACCATACCGAAGAGAAGATTCTCCAGCGAGCGACACCGCACGCGCCAGGGTACAAAAGATCCTAATCCCGTTCGCCTCACGATTCCGCACCATGTTCAGCGGAGCGGGCAAGGAATTAAACTTAAAAATAAAATTAATCACTGCCTTAAGCTCAAAGGATTTGCCGGTGCAAGAACATGCCCTGATTGCGCATGATCATTACCGCGAGTTAGTCGAAACCGCGTGGCCATTAACATTTGGCCCTTGGATATATCAACTACAGATACCGTCCGTGTTATTCGATCGTTTCGGCGTAGACTTTGCCAACGAAACAGTGAAACAACTACGCTCGAAAACCAAAATGTACGAAAAGCAGTGGAAACGGTACGAGGTCATCAACATCCAGGATAATGGTGTTTGGGTTATGAATAAAGGGAGACTATTCATCGAATCGAAGATCAAATGGGGGATACAACCACATGGGACCTCACTTTTCTATTGTCGCGATTTATTCAGCAAAAAGGCCTGCAATTGTCATTTTTGCGTATCGTCAAGGTAGAAGGTAGCATTCGAGACCGATGATTAATATACAATGATCGTTACATAATCTATGAATGATTAATTACTTTTAAATGTATTCCGGGATCAGCTGCACGGACGCACAGCTGCTCGGAAGCTTAGATGTAGCATAGCTAAACCTCCAGAACAACTGTTTCACGCCGTGCGCCCAATCGCAGACCATCCAGCCGCCCCATTGATTAAAGGTCGTAACCAAGCCGCTGGCGTTAAATTTCCAATCATCTTGGCCAGTCCCGGCGTTGATGGTGACAGAAGCCCATTGGTTGTACATGGAATCATAGGTCAGAGATAATCCCCATGGGAAGTCGTCAGAGAGTTGGAAGATGACATTCTTGCCAGTTCTATTGTAGAAAGCGATGCCGTTGCCGTTGGGGATGGGCTTCGTGTCAAAGCAGGCGTCCGAAAGGCCGGCGCCGGTGTGGTAAGAGTAGACTATTCATTTTTAAAGGCTTATCTCGAACTAGAGTATGGATATAGCAAACTTACGGTATAGGTTGTTGTATTGAGCATTCTGGTAAGTAGGTTTTACAACCTTTGTCTTGAGATGGAACTCGCGTGTGGTGTTTTTTATCGCAGAGACAGCAGAGGTAAGGCACAGTAGCGCCGTGAAGAATGTGGTGGCGAACTTCATCTTGAAACTGAAGATTCTTATTTTCGTTGAATATCCTGTTGAGGCTCGAGACAGAATGACAATTTCAACGGCCGCTCAAGCGGATATTTATATCCAGTCGGTCCAAACATCACCCTCAGCTATAAACTTTACTTGTACGGCCCTCGCGAATGCTACCTACCCTCTACGTCAGCCCTAGCGCATCACTTCCCGCAATCAACCTAGTCCACCCATGTAATCGATATAAATCCCATCATTCCCCGCATGAAGCTAGCAACTAGGGGACCGGGGTAGCTACCCGTTCTTCCATTTTCGCGCATTTCGCCCTCGCTTCCCTCGCAGAATTACCCATTTTTAGAAACGGCGTCCTTGAGGTAGTATTTTTCCTAGAAGTTTTTTTTTTTTACAAAGTATTCATCATGCGTGCTGTTTTGTGCGAGTTGAACGGTGTGGCCAGGGCCCTTGCAGAAAATTTCGTTGATTTTAACATAAATGATATCAGTCGCACGAAGAAGCGGCTTTGGTTTCACCTACGAATAACTACATCGGCTAAAGGCGAAGGACGAGTAAGAATTCTGGGTTCAATATGGTCATTAGACCAGAAGGACAAGCCGAAGAAGCTTTTGAATGACTGTCTTCCTTGTTTTTCGAGTAAGCGCAAGCAGATATTGATCTACGGACCTCACCGGCAAAAAACTTCCGAGTCTATGGGAAACGTCGATTACCCATGTTCGAAGCATTTAGCCAACTCGAGTAATGCTCGTCGTACTATGGCGAGGGTTGCATTGCAGGAACCGTGTGTAGGACAAAACCATGAACCATGGCTTTTGCATAGAAAAATTTCGTGTTGTATCACGAACATTGCATTGATCAATGTGATGCATCTCAGCCAAGCTGAAGCTGCTCATTGGAGACTAGTCAAGTGGTAAGGAATTAAATTCCTATTGCGTATCTCATCATAATAACTTGCTCTACATAGTGTTCAGAGAGGAGTACTACCAACAGTGAAAGCGAACGAAAAGGGGTTTGTTCATTCTAGTGCCAGTAATCCAGCGCCTGGCCCACATTTAAGCATCACACGATCAAACGTCTCTTCTAATACCACATGCTGATGACGTCTTCCTCTTTGTATTCTCCCTCGACGCCATCATCTTCCGTCAATCCATCAAATCTCTGAACAAACTCCTCAACTGTCATACCGTACAGGTTCTCGATATATTCCTTCTCTTCAAACTCTACCCTCGCTTCCGCGGTTGCGAAACCACCGGTTGGCGGCTTCTTTGGTGGGATCAAAACATTGCTGACGACTTGGATAACACCATCCTTGGCAACTACATCCTGCACTTTAACCGACGATGCAACGTTGATGACAAAATTGATGAAACCGCCAAAGCGAGAGATATCAATGCTGAGGTGCTTCCCGGTCAATAGGGTTGGGAGGTCAACATGATATTTGCCCTTAGGGAAACGATGCTTGGGGTATTCGGTGGAAGAATCAACGTTGTCGGCTCCGGATGGGTGGTAGTACGCGTCAGAGTACAGAGTCTCGTTCACGACAATGTGATATTTGAGCAGGGCCTTAAGATACTTGCGGCCCCACGGTGAAAATAAGAAGGCATTAATCCTTGGTCCGAGTTTGTCGAAGGCTTCGTTTGGTGGAGCAAAGAATGTGCCGCCGGTCATCACAGTTGGAAGTTCATCAGTCAGGTTAGTGAGATGAGCAGCCAAGATCCAGGTACTAAACTTTGAAGCAAAGAAAGTAAGGGTCTTATGGATCGGAGGCGGCGGCACGAGAACAGAGTCAACGGCGTGGATGATACCATTGCTAGCAAACTATACGCGATATTAGAAGATAGTTTTTGGAGTGTGATAGAGAGAAACTTTACAATATTAGCCGCGACGACACGACTGTAGAAGTTGACACGGAGTCCACCCGGACCGAGACCGACACGAATCCTTTGAGGTCCTCCCAAGTTTGGAGCATCCAAAGCCGATGGGATTGTGTGAGAAAGCAATAACTTGAAGACTGGGAATGGCTCCTTGGTCATATGATATGTCAAGAACTTTTGAACGAACTCTTTTGGGGGCTTCCAGTCCTTGGGTAGCTTCTTGAGCTTTTCGAATGCTTTATCAGATGGAACGAACAAGGTGTAGTTCGCCAACGTGCCATTGAGAAGGGCGACAAGATCGTCGTGCTTGGACAGAATTTCGGCAAACTTGGTAGTATGGTTGGACTTGCTGATCAACTCCCATATCGTTTTGTTACTGTGCCAGTGGTGAGGGGGTCCATGTGGAGGGCCATGTGGAGGGCCATGTGGAGGGCCATGCGGGCCACCTGGTGGTTTACCCGGACGTCCCGGATACTTTGGCGGGCCATGCGGTGGTCCATGCGGTGGCTCGTGAGGTGGTGGACCGTGAGGAGGGAAGCTACGAGGTGGGGGTGGTGGAAAGTCATGATGCGGTGGAGGCGGAGGGAAATCGTGATGCGGTGGAGGTGGAGGGAAATCATGAGGAGGAGGATGAGGAGGTCCATGATGAGGTGGAGAAGGGGGACCCTCTGGTGGCTCATGTGGAGGTAAATGTCCTGGCACATCGGTCGGCTTGGGCGGAAGCTTGTCTCCTGGAGGCTTTGGAGGCCATTCCGGTGGGCCATGGCCAGGCTTTCCTGGTGCCTTTGGAGGCCATGATGGAGGCTTGGGAGGCCATTCCTCGCGGTGCGCACCATACAATTCCTCAACCTTGTGGGAATAGTGATGACGATGGTAGTGATGCTCGTCGCCGGTTCCGTAAAGATCATAAAAGGCATCTAAGTCCAATTCCCTAATATAGTCCGGGTCGAAGGCGGCGGCGTGCAAGCCTTCGAAGTTCGTGATATCGATGACGGGTCCATCAGGATGCCCGGCCTTACGATGCGGCCTGCGAAGCAAGAACTGAGCCCGACCGGCTTTCTTCTGACACGGCTTACCGTGCTCGCGAGGCTCCTCCGAGTGGACGACGGGCTTCTGCTTGTCATCGGAAGTGATCGGGGCCTGGCGGTCGAAGCCGACTTGTTTGAAGTGATGAGGTTGGTCGTCAGGGATGACGATAAAGGCGGCGGTCAACACCGCAGAAGCGGCGACGGGCCAGAGAAGCGAGACCTTCATCCTGCAGAAATGCTACTTGACCATCGAAGAACTCCCAGGTGCTGTTCGTATGTCAAAAATGCGGAAGCCAAATTCACATATTTAAACCAAAGGAGGCAGAGCGAGAGAAAGGCTGCGTAAGCCCGTCGAAGGTGGGAGCAGATACCAAACATGGTGGGTGGGTCCTAGGACGTCCTCCGCACCGAATGAATGACGTGAATATCGAATGTCGGCACCAAATCGCCCGCGGCCACAGCAAAAAGGCGCGTTCGCCAAGGCGCTGGCTGCAGATATCGCGGACGATTACTGGTCTGTTGCATCAAGCATCTCCAAGAGCCCGCTAAAACTCTATCAGGTCTGGTCGGGGCCAAGCAGGTCTACGTAAGCTCATCAAACGATGCAGGTACGGGCTATTGCTCCAGAACGCCCGATTCTCCGACATTTATCAACGAAGCCGATGGCTATCTGCGAGTTTGTGTCTCAGACGGCTGTTCGATACGGCAGTGCCCACCGTTAGCCTTTGGAGTTAAATAATGCGTTATCTTATCGCGTATAATTCAATAAGCTCGCCTTTATATTTAATTGATAGAACAGAAATTGCACAGGGCTCTCTGGTTGTGGCTATTCCTATATACAAATACCAGCTCGAATTAAGTCGTCTATCAGGGAAATGAAGCTGACGCGGCGAGATCGGTTGCTCGGCTCCTCTGGCGGCAAGGGACCGGGCACAGCTCATTTATTGAAAGAACCCAATCATTGTCATGAGATATAATCGATGCTCTCTTGATTGGAATTTCCTACCCCTCTGTTTACTTTTTTCTCGAAAATTTCCAACGGTTTCCTCTATGGGCGTCTGTTGATGGCCTAACATTCCACCTCGTCGCCGTCTGTTATACAATCCTTTAGGGCGTACCCAGGGCCAAATGTTTGGCCACAGGAACCTCGAGGATGCCATGCACACTTACTACTACCTCTAGCCACAGGTCCGATGATAATCCCATCTAACATCTTGTTTAGGACCGGCAGTGTGCTCGGGCATATCACCGCAACCGTCTACGGCACTGATCACAATCCTACAAACCGCATATATTCACTCGCCTCCACCTTCCAGATGTGTGTCTCCTTTCAAATCTCCGTCTACTCGCCTACCAGGCTACCCTTTCACCAACATCATAACCCTGCCAAAATCCTATCTTCGTTATCTGCAGCCGCATTAACCATATTCACCGGCGTTTCCTCAGATAACACATGCTACATACCCCAGGATTCGTGGGGTACTTGAAGGTACATCTTCTTCAAAAATAGGAAACTAAACTCGATTCAATTGGAACACAGCTAGGGTGCGCGCATAAAATGCGCTGCACATACAATCCAACAACCAACAACGTGACAGGCAACGGTAGAATATTTAACTCGGCGGGCGCCCAGCCCTGGTAACATGCAGAATAAAAAGTACCGAACCTTCTGTACTAAGAACCGGCGCTCAAGACGGCGAATCATTATTGCGTTATAATGTTGAATACTTGACTCAAATGCCGCGCTTGAGGCTACGAGACACAACTAGGCACGTGTGACTCGTGCAGAGACTAATTTAGGCTTCCTCACCCTAAACTTCCAACATGCTCCCGCAAAAACTGTCTTCTGAATCTAAATCTTGTGTTCTCGACCTGCACCAGCTTCTACGTTTATCCAATGCCCCGCTACTTCGCCTCATCCTTCCATGTTTATCGAACCTGTCTTTCGAGAAACACCGTTTGATCACCCCTGCATCGACAACCTCCTAATCCGTGCATCTTCATAGTCTTTTCGCAGGGACTGCTCGGTCATGGGTACGCTCGGTTGGTTCTCGTGGGAGCTACCTCGCAGCTGATGCTGCTGATGCTGACCGTCAGGGTAACTATTGGACCTGGTCAACTGCAATGATCCCTTTCGTTCTCGTTCAGCTGAGGATTGCGGTTGTAGGACAGGGGTTTCTTCCAAATCGAATCTCGTTATTGAGGATTTCCGTGGCTATATCCATATATTAGTTGTTTCCGTTTAAGCCGTAGCGAGAAGGGCTATGCAAATGGCCCTGGATATTTGATTTTTGAAGTCTGGGGTTCGCTCACTTTTTCGGCAAGTCCGACCTTGCGACCGAGCTTTAATAGACCCTTTTTGAGCCCGGAGTCTTGAAAATGGGGATCGTTCTCGGGAATACTGTGGTGGTGGCCAAGGCTTGCGTCATCCGAGCGGGACATGCCCGTCAACGGGGCGACGTTGCTGTTCGGGAGGAGAATGTTGTTTTGCATGTTGCAAAGTTCGAGATATCTACCGGTATTGTTTGATGCCGTGTTCTGTGGATTGATAGTGAAAGTTATGAAGACATATGAGGCTTTAAATCTTCAAATCTGTATTGCATTAAAAAATAGGGACACTCGAAGGATATATACTCTCAAAGAATGAGAGAGAGGTCTTTCGGTGCCAGTGTTGGTGAGACAAAATACAACAGTAAATATGTGTTGTTGGCAAATACTGCGTCTCGTGTCGCTGTTTGCGGAGAGCTTGACATCACGATCACTACTCTCGGTGCCCTTCCTGCTGCTCGAGGAAAAGTCCGTTCCCTCTTTCCTCGCTGCATGCGTCAATTGAATCGTCGCGATCCCGCAAAACAGCCCGGGTCATCTGGTTCCTGAAACAGTTCCATTCTATATCCAAGTGTGACATCACAACACGCACGTCGAAAGCTTTGCCTGTCAAACTCCGAGACAATGAACCGCGAGATTCTAGCTGCTAGTTTAGCAGACGCAATTGACACTTATGTATCCAGAAATCCGATTTCTAAATCAAATCATGAGAAGTCGTCAAAATATCTTCCCGGTGGGAATACCCGCTCGGTACTCTACACCCCTCCCTTCCCGCTTACCTTCATTAAGGGAGAGGGCATACACCTCACATCCGCAGACGGGGAAAGATATATCGATTTTCTAGGTGAATATACGGCAGGATTGTTTGGTCATTCTAATCAGGTTATCAAAGATGCTATAAAGGATGCTGTAGAAGACGGCTGGGGGTACGGCGGAATCAACGAATGGGAAGGAAACCTTGCCGCGCGGATCTGTCAGCGGTTTGGGATGGATATGTGTCGGTTTACCAATAGTGGCACCGAGGCGAACTTAGTCGCTATCGCTGTTGCAAAAGCCGTTACAGGGAGGAAGAAGGTCATAGAGACTCCCATTTGTCGAGATTGTGAATGAAGTTTTGACACCAGCGTGCTTTTTCCAGATTTTGGTATTTTCGGGTGCATACCATGGCTCTCTACTCTCTTTCCCCGCAGAAGGCCCATCACCACTTAACGCACCACACGAATATATAATTGCACCGTACAACGACACCAAATATATCCAATCACTCTCAGAGACCAACGAGCTATCTAACAAGTTAGCAGCCATTCTCGTCGAGCAGATGCAAGGCGCTGGAGGCTGCTATCCTGCTTCACGCGGATTTCTACAAACATTAAGGAATCTTGCGGATAACACCGGTGCAATTCTCATCTTTGACGAAGTGATGACTAGCAGGCTTCATCCGGGAGGACTACAAGCACACCATGGCATCAAGCCAGATATGACAACTTTGGGGAAATACCTAGGCGGCGGCATGAGCTTTGGTTGTTTCGGAGGCAGAAAGGAACTATTAGAGATTTTTGATCAAAGCAGAGGAGGCCAACGAGTATTAGGTCATCCTGGGACCTTCAACAATAACATATTTAGTATGAGAGCTGGATGCGCTGCATTGGACGTTTTAACGGACGAAGCCTTGAAACGGATGAATGAGATAGGAGATAATCTGAGGGACGCATTGAACGGATTATGCGAGGAACATGGCGTTGAAGATCAAATGTGGTTTACGGGGATGGGGAGTTTGATGACGGTGCATTTTGGAGAGAAGGAAAAGGTGGATACTGGGAAGGAGTATTTGAAAGGTGTTCTCAAAGTAAGAGATAAAGACTTCGAAGATCTCTATTGGTTTTCGATGGTAAATCAGGGAATTTATATTGCTCGAAGGGGTTTCATAGCGCTGACTCTGGAGCATACGGCAGAGGACGCTGAATATTTGGTAATAGCCACTAGAAGGTTCTTGTCCCGCTATGCATAGTATGGAAACGTTTTATTTTTTGAATAACAGAAGCCCTCGAAGCCTGTCCCAATAAGATAATATCATACGATGCTGTTACAGTATTTGAGTATGCATATACACATACGTATATGTGGATTATATTCAGAAAAGGTCACAACGCGCAAAGCATTAAAACACCACAATTAGTAGACGTTCTATTCATTTCAGCGCGACACATGACTTTGAGATATAGGACTCCAACAGCGGAATTCTATGTCTGTATTTTGAATAGAATCTACTCATAAGCTTCTGTATGAGTCCAGCACATATTGACGACTTTCATGACTAGTTACTTTAAGTTCCCGTCTTAATTTCCCTCACAAATTTGTCAGGGAAATTAACTATAGGGCTCGCCTTCCTTCTTTAGTAATTCGCAATATTAATCCAGTAGCTCCCCAACAGACGAAAGTCGCAATTTTGAGGTCTAGCTTCCGTCGGCTCAGCCCGTAGCCGGCCCGTATACATTAACCCGGATCATCTACGCAGCTTATCGTTGTTAAGAGCTTCCTCTAACAGAACAATTCACATGATCGCCTTAACAAACATACGAGCACAATGGTGGATTTAAAACAGCCGACGAGACATCATAAAAAATATTAGACGTTTGTCGATTTTCTTCGACAAAGTCTCAATTCAACCATGAGCGACTTATCGATCCAAATCACTGATTTGCGCCTTGCGCACACCTCCAACCATTTAGGGGTCGATCATGCGAAACCTTCGATATCATGGAGCTACTCGATTCCATCAGCGTCGGGATTTTTATGCCAGCAATCTTATACCTTCCATCTGAAAACTTGGGCGCATTCAAACCCGAGTGCTATTAGCTCGTACAGAGCCATAGGACCAAATACTCGCTTCACCGAGAATATCCCTTGGCCTCAGGAATTTCCACAACTTCAGTCGAGCCACGTCTACGAGTTGCTTGTGGAGTCATTATTGTCACAATGTGGTAACGTCACAACTTGTACTTCGAATACTGAAATATCCCAAGCCGACTGTTCATTGCCACTACAGACATGCACTGAAGCTGAATCGTCGGAAACAAAGAGCACCGATGCGTCTATAAAGGCGGTGTCTCCTATCTTAAGATTTGAATCAGGTATCATGGGTGGCATAGAGGGATGGCGTACACTTGCTCCCAAATTAGGAATGATTACAACACCTTGGGATCTAGAAAATTGGGAAACACCTCAGCCCATCAGCGTGCTCCGGAATAAATATACCTTCGAAAGCAAGCCTCAAACGGCAAGAATATACGCCACGGCATTTGGATTATATACCATTTTCATTAATGGGAAACGAATTGGCGACTCTATCATGGAGCCTGGATGGACGGAGTACTCTCGCCGGGTGTCTTATCAATCTTACAACGTCACGGAGTATTTCCAAGATGGTGATAATGTTATGACTGTCTATGTAGCTGATGGATGGTACCGCGGCCGCATTGGACCGACTGTGAAGAATTTACACGCAAAACGTGGAAATTTTGGTAATGAGACAGGTTTCATGGGAATTTTGGATATCTTTAACTCGAACGGCGGACAGCAAACCTTCTGGACAGGGTCAACCGAGGAGACTGGCTGGAGATGTACGAAAACCGGACCAATTCTGGATTCTCAGATATACGATGGTGAGCATTATGACGCCAGAATAAACGTTGATAGATACGAGGATCAGCATTGGGACAACGTCAAGCTTGTAACCCAGGCCTTCGAAAACCGCAACCAGATTCTAGAAGCTTCGGTTGCGCCACCTATAAGACATACCGGTACATTCAAGGTGAAAGCGACATCGAAAACTCCAGATGGCAAGACGATATTAGATTTCGGTCAGAACATTGCAGGAAGACTTCAGATGAAAGGCAAAGCACCATCTGGAACAAAAATCACGCTCGTTCATGTCGAGGTTTTGAAGCCAGATGGAAGCCCTGACATAGAAATCTTGCGGGACGCCAAAGCGACCGATAGTTATATTTTCAACGGGTCCGGAATTGAGGTATGGGAACCAGAGTTTACGTACCACGGTTTCCGTTATGCCCAGGTATATCCTTGGATCGAGGGTTTGGAATTCGAGGCGAAGGTGTATGGAAGCGGTTTAACGAAGGGGTTGATGAAATTTAAGAGTACCCATCAAGAGCTGGATCGTTTGGTTGCAAACATCGAGTGGAGTGCTCGAGCAAATTATTTCGGCGTACCCACGGACTGCCCGCAGCGGGATGAGCGATTGGGATGGTAAGCAACTCCAAAACCAAGGCACATGGCGATCTTTTTCTTTCGGTCCTACTGACAAGGTTGTTAACAACTCGGCTAATAGGGCCGGTGATATCAACATTTTTGCGCCTACCGGCGTCTACATATTCGATAGCCAGACGTTCCTCAAAGGTTGGCTGAGAACGGTTGAAGATGGCCAAAAGATCGGTGGGGTCCATCGACCACCTATCATGTATACTGCCCTTACCTCTGGCGTTTGACCATCTACCTAACTCTAATTATCGAAATAGTGCACCAAATGTCTTCAGTCCATTCTTATCACACGCCCCTATGGCGATCTGGGGAGATGCTATCATCACGCTGCCTTGGACTCTGTATCAAGCATATGGTGACACGAGCGTGCTCCGCGAACTCTGGGACTCGATGGTTGACTACCATACCAATGGCATTCCTCGCATACCTGAAGGGGAAGAGCACGCTGGAATGTGGAAGCCTGCTCAGCCGGGGGAAATGTATCAATTCGGTGACTGGCTCAATCCAGCAGCACCACCTGAGAATCCACAGCTGAATGCCGTAGACCAATATTTCATCGCGAACACATGGTTTTGTCACACAACTAACACAATGCTTAAAATGGCAAGGGTCCTCGAGATACCTGACAATGAAATCGAAGAATGGTCCTTGAAGGCGTCTCGCCAAACAGCCTTATGGCAGGGGCGATATCTACTACCTCTTGACAAGAATACCACCAATAGCACTTCGCAACTTATCTCAGAAGACGCTCAAACCGCGTACGCTCTTGCTCTAAGGTTCAACCTTTTACCAGAAGATTATATCCAACCTGCGATTGCGCGCCTTCATCATCTCGTCAGAAAGGAGGAATATCATCCGACGACAGGCTTGACGGGAACAGGAGAGCTGCTACACGCTATAACACATGATCATCAACTCGAATCAGTCTCGTCCGAGACAAAATTAAAGTCCTTGAACCTAGCATATAAACTTTTACTCGGACGACGAGATGTTCCCTCGTGGCTTTATCCCATCACTATGGGCGCGACTAGCATGTGGGAGCGTTGGGACTCGGTGAAACCAGATGGTAGTACTAATGCACCCTGGATGACAAGTTTAAATCACTATGCCCTTGGGGCACCTGGAAGATGGATATTTGAACATGTCGGTGGTATCAAGATGGGCTACGATGATAGGGTGGTTAAAGAGAAGCGAGTATGGTCGAAATTTTACTTTCATCCTGTGCCAAATCTCGAGCATGGAGTTACGGCCGCGGAGATGATTTACAAGAGTCCAAAGGGTCTGGTAGAATGTAAGTGGGATTACGACCGAAACAGTAAAATTATGACTATTGAGGTTGCTTTACCCGGCAATTGCGTGGGAGAAATCAGGGTTTTGGGTAAAGTAGTCAAGAACGTTGGGGCCGGAAGGTGGAGGGTGAAGACCAAGCTAGAGGATGAGCAGTGGAAGCTCCTCGAAAACGGTGAAGGAGAACGAAAGCTGTTGGAAGTATAGAACACGATTTATTAGAGCCATTTTCTGATATATATATATATGATTTCATTTAGAATAAAATTGCTCAATAACTTGCAAGATAAGCTTAGTTTCCATGCGCAAGCTTTATCTAAGGCGAGTTTGTTTTATCGATGAGAAATATCGAGAGACTACGGTTTGTTACAACTTTTTCTTCTTGTGACCAATCCATGCTTGTAGAGAGCTATAGTATGATATTATATGAAGATGCTCCAAGCGGGACTTATGGAGCTTGGGGTTTAGCACGACCAATGGTAATTCAGAGGCTGCGCATTTGGCCGTTCCTAATAAGCTACGGCTCTTTATGAAACAATCTGGATATATCCATATACCCATAACGTCTCGTCCCGTGAAGCCACATGACTGGGGCTCACTACGAGGTGCTATTAAAACAGTACGACTTGGTTGTGGGCTCAAAGTGACAAGATCCTTAATATGTGACAAATTCATCCCTCAAGTTGAATGTTAATTTGCGGCAGTCAAGCCTCTCTCAAGAACAAAGGGATGCGAGTTTGCCTTCCTGTGTTGAAAATGATCCCCTTTTTAGCGGCGAAAATTGACAGGAGGTTGCCAAGTCTCGTTTGTTAAAAAGGGAATCCAGGGTCAGGGTCCATGCCAAAGCGACAGGCCAAATCACGATAACTTTCCAGCTCAGCGATGCTTGCAGACGCAAGTGCGGAAAGCCAGAAAGGGGGAAATCTGGTAAATATACATACAAAATCCAGGGACAGGTCGCCGTGGATGATTTCCGGCTATTCTGAATCTTGACGGTGAATCGCTGAAGCTGGGCGAAGTAATGAAGATCGCGAGTCGTTTTGTGTTAGCCAGATACTATAATTGGGATAATACCGTGTGATATAGGGTCTGCACTGCATCTTGCACCGTTCAAAAAGGATGACTTTTTCGCGGTGTCTTATTGTTTCGAGATCTGTATTATTATTTAGTGTTTTCTTTGGAGGTGATAACGATTACATATCTCGTGCCGTGATTTTAATCTCAGCTATCGATTTCCTTGACGGCACGGAATTGGTCGATATACTTCCGCGACCGTAGCTCTGTTTTAATGGCTAGTTCAGCGCAGCTGGAATTGTGGATCGTGCTTGGTCAAAGGGGTGTTTCAATAAACTTGGATATTGGCGGACCGAGACCAACTCACCAATATCGCTCCAAGAGCGGGACTGAAAAAATTATCACTCGTATGCGTGTTCGATATCGCTGTGAAATATCGCGCAAGTTCGTTACTACATTTTCGTGACTCGGGCTTGAGCGCTCAAGCTTAAGCTCTGAGCACCTGAGCATACGCCTTGCAGTAGTTGCCGGCGGCATGCCGGACGCAATAGTTGGGGAAACTCGCTGCGGGTGTGCTTGCTTTTTGACTTGCAGAGGAAAAGAAAAGGGAGCGGGGAGGGTCGAGTTTGGTGGCGTTTCCCCACTTTGCGGGGAGACGTTTTTTGGTTGGTGCCTTCAGAAAACTTGAGATAACATTGTCGGCTGCAAAGCTTAGTTCTAGATTCTTCACGGGACTAGAACCATCTCATTCATTATGTGACGGGTGGGATAGCTCATAGGTTGTTCTTATGTATGTAACATGCAGTTCCTGAATGCAAAATTACCTCCTCTGAATGGATGTTTTCGAGCCGCGTCGATAGACACAACAAGTTGGGATTGACTCAGGGGAAGAGCAAGCCAACCCTTGAATGTCCCGCGAGCTGTTCTATTGATAAAAATAATGGAATTAAAAAATCTACAATGTGGATGGTATCTCAAATATGAACTGGACTTCACCTTTTATCTCCCGCCTATTTTGATGGCTAGTACGGGAAGCTCCAGATCCCGGCGCATTGATATTTTCTACATCCGCGGCTGGCTGATAAATTCTGGGAGGAGCAATATGGGAAATACCCAGCGGATAGCGAAGAAGGATGAATTTGATTCCATGACGGTCAGACCACGCGACTCGGTTGGAGTCGATACGGAGACAGCCTAGGCAACCCGGGTGTCGGCCCTTATCCTCACTGGGTTAGGTTGCCCAAATCGTCATTTTGAGGCTATTACGGCCGACGGTAGAGTCGCTGTCGAGCTCACTAACTCCTGCAGAGTTGCGCACAGGCTTCTTGATGTTGACGATGCCTTCGTGACATCTTCTGACATGACCTGTCCGAATTGGAATACTTTTTCCAGACGGCAACAGTTGATGGTGCTGAGTAAACATTTTTGCATGCTAGAACAGATTCTGGAAGTAAATTCTTTATGCGATAGCGACAGATCAACTGCCTACACCAGAAGATAGTAAAGTATCTCACGGTAGCTAAAAACCTCATTTCCAATGACGATGTCAAGTATTTGCGCATTGCGTCGACGAATTCACACTTTACGACTTGGCCTGAGTTCTGAGGTCAGCGGTGTTGAATGCATTTCGAGTCGGTATTCTTAATGCAAAATTCACCACTCATGCGACAAATACCATCTTGCAAGCGGTTTCTTCGCTTTCGCCCAGCGCTCCTGATTCTCATAGGCATCGTAGGCGGCATAAATATTCCTTCTGTCCATGTATCGAAGCCGTGAGGCACAGCCGAATGGAGAAACTCGTCCTGGGGAACAGGTGCCCCAATGTCTGTCGACCATCCAACTGGGTCCCTTTCACCCTGGTTTGCGTCATATTTTCTTTTTCAGGGTGCATGTCACATTCGGTACATAACAGCGAACACCAGGTTTCTTCAGGACGAAAAAGAAAGAACTGACGGCAAACGTTGTCTCTGGCAGACCAATGAAAAGTGATGTCCTGGCCCCACTTCTACAGAGGCAACCTGGGGTACCCCAACGCTTTCACGAGATGCAAGAGTTCGAAAAATATCTCGGGGCCTCAGATTTCACTCGCAGGCTGAGTGTGGAGTGGCTGGGGTCAGGGTTCATCCGAATGAACATGAAAACTTTTTATGTTTCTTCCTCGTATAAAATAGAGCGCCGTCGGACAGACCCTGGACAGAGGAATCGTCTTGCTCTCTGTCAGGTGTGACTTCCTAAGATCGTGGGTACAAAATACCGAACCGTGGATTAGGCTCGAAGCTGAACGGGGGAAAATCCACAGGAAAAGAAAAGGATTTGGAGCAACCAACGAACGACACTGCATTTCTTCGACTCGTTCTAGCTTGACCCTGGTCTCGTCGAGTAATCGGACTAAGATACTAGCAGTACAAAGCCATACCGACATTGCCTCCCCGCCCGTTCAATCTATTTTTTTAATTTTTGTTTGCTCCTTTGGGTGGTGTTACGTTATAAATGTCTTGGCCGTTCTAGCGAAAAAGCAACGATTTCCGAGAGATTTGCGCAAGGACTGAACAGGTTGAAAACCGTGCATGCCGCCGTGGGTTTTCGAGCTATAGCCCAAGCCTGGAAAAATTGGCAGACGATTACTCTATGCGATTTGCGAATTGGTCCTGCCCAAAAAACGATCTGACGGCATCCGCCCACGAGAGATAATAGCAGACACTTAAAAGTCCCGCCTGCCCGGGTTCACTTTGTTCGCTCGATCGCAAGCTTACTACTTTGATTTCATCATCATTCCGGTAGCAACTTCGTCCAGCTCGACAAGGACCTGCTTTGGCCAACGGTTAGGAATTGCAATCTGGTGTTGATATATAACCCTCGATCCGACGTATTTCGATTCCTCAGAACATGGTCTGATCTGCGCGCACAACTACACTCAGCCAATTCCTTAACGCCAATTATTTATTCCTAGGGGGAATTCGATTATACGACGCCGACAACATTATAAACAGGAATTCGTTTTTCTTCTCGGTTTCTGGAACTTCCACTCTTTCCACGGCCGACATTTTATTTTCTTCGTTTAGAGTTGCTTCCCGCCGCCCGCTGCGTTCTCTAAATTCGAGCCGCATTGGTGCCCTTCGACAAGCAGCCTCGCTTTAGCCCCCTTCGCGCAACAGGAATCTACCAGCATTTCAGCCATCCTGTGGCAATAAAACGGCTGGACAACTTTGGAATCCAGAAGAGAGAGTGTTGTTTTACAACTGGCTAGATCTGTCTTGAGTCAAGAGTCAGCTAGCAACAGCAAGGGGCAACATTCGCTTCGACATTCTCAGAGCGGCTGGCAGGAACCGAGGGCGATAGCTGCGCATATTGAATTGCGCGGAAGACCCTGAAATTATCAAAACGCAGGGCATACAGCGGTCTGCGAGCAATACGGCTCGAAGACCGTGGAAAAATCGAGGAAAGACAATATTGCAAGTGCAAGGGTTTCCTCGTATAGAAGTGTCCGAGAAGGCGACAACCTGACAACCGGCGCATAAGTGTTACGTTTTTGATGTCAGCCTCTGGAAATTCTTAACGACCGCCCTTTCCTCGCCTTGATTAAGAATACTTCGCATTGAGTTATCAATAAACATTAATTCCTAGGTGTCGATACCATAGCCTTACCATTCCCAGCAGTTTCTTTCCTGAAATTGGCTCGAATCCAGGAGGAGGTGGGGATAAGTTGGAGTGCAGACTGCACTGGAATCCTGCGAACGAAGGGATATATCAATCTGCGTTTTATCAAGTGGTCGAAAGCCAGGGAACCGGGTCGGTAATAAACACCTGTGAAGAAGGCAATTCTTTGCCAATTCGGGTCTCCCTTAAAGCATTTTGTTTACCTACTTTCCGCTCTCGATCACCGATTCTTTCGAATTTTCGATCTATCGCGACCTGCGTTTTCTCAGGGCTAAACTGCTGCGGGGTCCTGCATTTCAGCATTTCTCTTTTATGCACTTGGTCGTCCCCCCGTTTGAGCATTCTGCGAGTTGACATCTCAACGACACACGCTGGACTACACGACAACACGAAACAAAATAACCTCAGCGACACAACGTTAACGACCCTCTTCTTTGTGCTCTTCACACAAGTTTCACGACTACTGCTTCGCCCGGGGGATATCTCTGCCTCTAGAAGGCAGCAGAGGATTGATTGCTCGTCTCTTAACTGGAAACACACTTGCATGACCTATATACAACAATGTGGTGGATCAGATTTCAAGAAGGCTCGGTGATACCGGGCATCATCATAGGATGTTTTGTCGCAATAGGTTAGTGTTCCGCGCGCCAGGTAAATGATTGTTTATACTAACGGACTTGGCCAGGTGGTTTGATATTTGGGTACATCTCTAGCTCCCTTCACGTTGGACGCTCTTCATTCTAACAATTATTACAGATGGGATACGGGTAATATCAATGGCATCATGGCAATGGAGTCTTTCATTCGGGACTACGCTACCAATGTCGATGAGCACGGGAAGCCGTACATAACTGCCGGTCAATCGAGTTTGATCGTGTCAATATTATCCGCTGGTACCGTCATAGGCTCCCTAACTGCCAACTTTTGGGCAGATTGGATCGGCCGAAGATGGGGCCTTGTTCTTTCTTCCACTTGGTTCACCGTAAGAATCACACCCTTGGATTGCACCACAATGACTGTCTGCTCACTAGCGACCTCTAGGTTGGCGTCATCGTCCAAGTCCTTTCAACCGCTCTACCGCTCTTCATTATTGGGAGGATGATTACCGGCATGGGTGTTGGTTTGATATCTGTCATGGGTAAGTCATCCTTTGCTCTTTCTTCAACGCAAATTCAGATGCTAACTTCTAGATAGTACCATTGTACCAGGCAGAATCTGCTCCAAAGTGGATCCGAGGTTCTATCATCGGCTGCTACCAGCTTTCCATCACGATCGGCTTGCTCCTGACCACAATCATCTCCAACGCGACGCATAACCGGGAGGACACTGGTGCCTATCGCATTCCGATATCACTCCAGGCAATACTCTCGATTACCCTAGCAGTCGGCATGCTCTTTCTACCCGAGTCGCCTCGTTTTCTTGTCAAGAGAGGTCATCCGGAAGCAGCGACCCTCGCTCTAAGCAAACTCAGAGCCCTGCCGGCAGACCATCCAACCTTGCAGGAGGAGCTTGTCGAAATCGAGCTGTTCCACGATATGGAATGTGATCTAGGAAAAGCAACCTGGAAAGATTGCTTTAGAGGTAACTTGGGCTCGAGACTGTGGACTGGATGCGGATTGCAAGCCTTGCAACAATTGACCGGGTTGGTTCTCTCTTGTGTTCCCTTGATGGGAAGCGGCCAAGAATAGCTACTAATATTGGTCATTTAGTATCAATTTCATATTCTACTACGGTACCACGTATTTCAAATCGAGTGGTGTCTCCAGGCCGTTTATTATTTCCCTTATCGCTAACATTGTCAACGTCGTTGCTACGATCCCGGGTCTATATCTCGTAGAACGAGCTGGAAGAGCGCCCCTATTATTTATTGGTGCCCTTGGGATGGGATTTTGTCAGCTCGTAATTGCAGTCGTTGGTCTTACCACCAGTACCGAAGTGGCCAATAAGGTTCTGATAGCTCTGACTTGCATCTACATTGCCTTTTTCGCCATGACCTGGGGTCTAGGCGGCTGGATCGTTACGGGTGAGATTTTCCCTCTCAGGGTTCGGGCGAAGAGTATGAGTATGACAGCGGCGACGAATTGGATCGTCAACTGGGCCTTGGTAAGTCTACTCCCATTCAAATTGCTTCGTGCAGCTTTCAAAAGTCCTAGCATCGCCTTGTACTCTGTTACACGGATTTCCTCGTTTTGTTATTCCACCCGCACGAAAGATTAGGCATCCGACTTCCGCATCGAAAGTGGGATGTATTACCTATTCTTCAAACCCCCAATGAGATTCATCAGATCTAGATCAACTATGCGCGCAACTCCCGAATTCTTCACTTCCATTAATAAGGAAACGAGAGTTGTGCAGACGTTGGTCTCACGACATTGCATGTTGTTGCACACACAACCCTCTCGCTTCTACCGAGCTTTAATTCGCCCTCAATAATCTTTATACGTAACATCGCTAACTTAAGATGGCATTCTTAACAGAGTTATTCGACTCCATACCTTGTAGATGAGAGTCCGGACTCCGCCCGCCTTGGTTCGAAAATCTGTTTTATCTGGGCGGGCTTTTGTTTCCTTAGTGTCTGGTTCGTACAAAGGGTAAGAACTTACAGTCCTCAACCTATCTGTTTGTGGGGTGGCTCGGGCAAATATCCTCCGAGGTGCTACAGGCTTCTAAAGCCTCACAAATCGCAATCGCTCTCTTTTCTTAATGCTAATATGTTGGTTTAATATTCAGTTTATTCACGAGACCAAAGGTATTTCTCTCGAACAAGTCGACGGAGTTTACCATGGCAGTACCGCCGCCAAAATCCGAAATCGTCTTTCGAGCGTTACTAGCTCTTCACTCCGCAGACGAGATACGATGCATGTCAACGAAATCATTCCTCTCCACATTGCGGCGGCGGGCGGCATGCCGGCTTCTCATCCCCAACGTTCTACCTTATCCCCGTTATCTCCAGTTCACAGTATCAACAACAGCAGCGATCGTAGCAGCGACGAAGCTAGCCCTGGCAAACTAGAACGTGGGCATGGAATTCAGCGGATCGATACTAGTGGCTCGTAGTCATTCTATACCCTTCACTCAATGGTTCATTTGTTGGTTTTTTTTCTCTTCCTTTCGTTTCTCTTTTCTAATGTTTTCTTGGCTTTGCGATTGAGCCTTAACGGTTCTCGTTGGATACCCCCCACGCAAAACACAAAATAGCTTGATGTTGGCGTTTATGATTTTTTTTTTCAACTTTCAGGTGTTTTCTATGTTTTTGTCTCGCCATACTTCTCTTATAATGGCTGCCTGTTTGGACTTCAATCTCTGAAGGGGGGTGTGCCTAAACACAATTTTTTCTCTTACGCCTACAATGTGGGTATTTTGTTTCTTCATGATGAGGTTTCCATTTTTTTGTTTTCTTATTACGAACGATTCAGATGGGTATGGCATTTTCTTATTTCTTGCGCTGGGATGGTCTCTAACCTCCATTGATCATTGGGGCCTGGCGTCGTACATATCATTTTTCTTTCGGCATCCGGGCGTTTCTCTGACCTTCTCGGTGTTCTCTTTTTCTCCCTTTGACTAAATCTAGTATATAATCTCTAGTCAGAGCCTTATTTAGAGGCCCCTAAAAGTGTACTTTATACCAATAACACTTCTTTAAACACTCCGGAAACTCGTATATTCTTTAGACTCTGTTGCAAACTAATCCATGTGGATAACTCCCACTGGCTGATGAACAAAAGCGCTACGCTTACGCTCAAGCTTCGATAATCGAGCCGAACATTCCATACCATATCGATAAATATTTTGCCATCGATGTTATATTCGGTATATTATACATTCTTTAACGAGATTTAAGATCACTGCTAAGGAGAATATATTCTATTTAGTAATAAAATAGAGAAGCAAATTACTCCGCATTGAATGCATTCGATCCCGAATTATTTCCGAATATTAAGACTAAAACTCTGTGCCGTCCCCGCTAACTTTTAAAAGACAAGTTTTGTGGAGTTAAATGTCCCCGCCTTCAACATTCGTGATCCGCAGGGGAAAAAAGGGACCAACATTCCGAACTTAAAAACCAAAAAACAACAAGGCAAGAGTGGGATGTTGCGCCGGATTTTCCATCCAGGGAAAATCCCTTGCTTACTTATACACACATGTCACAAGCAGACAATAAATGAAAAATATGGCGGTGGGGAATACTCGAGCAAAGCATCACTTTTCCCGTGGTGTATTATTTTCCTCCTTTTTTTTGTTTTTCTGATTCTATTTTACTTTCCCCATTTCGTTAATTTCATCCGTTCCAATTGTAGAATCCACCGTAGGGAACTTTGAAAGCACCGGTAAACCCTAAAAGATCAGAATTCTGCAAAAGACTCTCCCATTCGGACCAATTTATCGGAGTTACCCCAGATGAATTGGATAACGCGTTTGGTGAAGCCGATGCGGCGGGGTTGTTGGCGTCTGTTATCTCTGTGGGCGGCGGCGATAGAGCCGATCGTTCTAGGCCCCGTGTTCTCGGACCGGTAGTTGCGATTGGGGGATTGCTCGTGCTGCCGTTCGAAGAAGATGCCATGCCGTTGTTATTATTCATGTTGCTACCGTCGGTGTTCTTATTTGTGATAAATTGGAAATCAGGTTGGCGGGGAGCGCTGTTAGGTAGTCCGCTGCCGGAGGCAGCGTCAAACCTAAGGTTGGGAGATATGGAAGCAGCGATCCCGCTGCTACTCTTATAGATGGCTCGAAGAGTTTGAACAAATATGGGAAGAGGAATGGTATCCAACTGCCCGGACTTTTGCAGAAGCGTTTCTCTACATTCCCAAGCCTTTAAAGCGAGAGCGATGATGGCGGCGTGTAAGTCATCTTTCCTTTGTAACCATTCGTAATGATGCTCGAACACTTCATCGACGGTCGCCCACGCTTTTTCAACTTCGGCACCTTGTGTTCGGATGCGGAGATCTCCGAGAAGATAGATGAACGCGTGCCATTGGAAGAAGTTTTTGACATGCCAGATGAATTTTTGGATGGAGCGGGTGGAATGGCAGAGGTTGTCGTACTCGATTATTTTTATGGAGTTGGAGAACATGGCGTCTTTCTCTTCTTGCGACATACTCGCTCCACCGTCGGGTCGGCGGACCGGGTGATGGGTCATCAGTCGTAGATTTGCCAACGCGGACCGACAGACTATGGATGTGAACAGTTGCAAAGGGTTTATTGGATCGCAGTGACGGATATATTTATCTTCCAGAGTCTTCGATATTCTCTCGAGCTGCTCATCCGTGTCGCACGCTTTATAAAACATATCGGTATCAGCGGGATTATCGGCACCGACTTCGGTGAGCGATTGGTTGTATTTCACCGTGGCGTTATATCGATGCATGCGGCGCCACCGCTCAACGAAGAGGTTTCCCAATTCACCACGAAGCTGACACCACATGTTCTCAGTAGGGCCAGTGCGTTCTTTTGGCTCTTCGGTCATGCCTGGATACAGATCACTTTCGTTGACGGAACTCGGCCATCGGGAATCCCAAGCGTTCTCGTCTATCGCCATGGTGTATAATCCCGCCCCGGATAGCTCCGCTGTTCTGAAGTCTAAGATGAGGATTTCTCTCCAGAGACGGCGGCGCATCTCGGTTTCGAAGGGTGGGAGGTTGAGCTTTGTGCCGTCGCGGTGGATTCCCATTCTCTGGGCTATTCGAACCGCCATACCGGTGATAACCCATAACGAAGGATAGTCGTAGTAAGAGCGCAAGTCGAGCTAAGAGAAAGAAAGGCATTAGTCTTGGTCTATACTTGGAATGGCAGAACAGGCGGCAGCATACCAGAAAGAAAACGAAGGCTTGAAGAACCATCAAGTCTGTGGTCTTCAATGTTCCGGCGTTTTTGAGGGCAAATTGGCTGGCATAACGGTATTTTGCAAGCAATTCTTCTCGTCCTTCGCCGAAAAGAGCCTGGCATTGTCGGTTCTCCAGGGAGGCGACGGTAACGGCATATATCGAAAACATGAGCGCTTCCAAGTTTCGGGGCATCGTATGAGGTTTGTCTTTGTATTCCATTACCGTTTCACCGAAAGAAGGATAATGAATGATGAGTGTCAAAGGATTCACGTTTTCGAGGAAGCAATTCCACAATAGTACGCAATGGGCAGATGATGGGTAAAAGGCGGAGAGGTCTGTTTTGTTGTAGGTAGGACCGAAGAGAATGCTCGTCCCGATGAATGGGTTGGTGGCATAGCTTTGGAAGTTGAAGTCGTCAGGTTTGTCATCGTCGTAGCTTGATAGGATGCTTTCTTTGAGTTCTTGGAGTTCTTCATTGAGAGAATTCCATAGATTACTAAAGATAAGATAGGTTAGTATAGGAGTGGAATGCACCGTTTGAAAGAGATAGGCGTTGTGAGGCTTACTTTTCAAAATATCTTGATCGACCAGTAGACGAGAGCAAACCACCTTTCTTGGTTACGCATGTCATTTCATGCTCTGGGTAAAGGCGGTCGAGTTTAACTCTTTTGTTTGATTTCTCCGGGCTTTTGTCTTTGCCCCATGGTGGGAACGACTTGTCTTCCGACTGTTTAACATCGGTAGCACTCTGATTCCGTAATTCGTAAAGGTGACGAGTTATTGACAGAACAGATGGTTGCGTACTCCCACTTGTTGGCGATGATGAAGACTCCGCGCCATCTAGTTGTTTGATATTGGATTCAACTTGTTTTAACAACTCTTCGTATCTGTTCAACCTTTGCACAATGTTCTCGTGCTTGTTGGATGACTTGCGCTTCTTGCGGGGGCCGGGCTCCACGTATTGGCACTCAACGTTCAGCTTGGCACATGTGGAGCAAGGAACTTGGCGGTCGCACTTGACCTTTCTATTCTTGCAAACCACGCAGTTGAATGCGGGAGCGGAACCCTTGGAAGACGCAGAACCAGGCGCCGATGCATCGGCAATATCTGGCGACGCCCGGTCTGGGGGCGAGATACCTGTCTCGTTCTGCATGACACGCTAGTGGTACATGCGTATGTCAGGCCGGGTATTGTGACACTTATTTTGCAAGGGGTTCTATGATCTTTTGGTTTTTGAAATTTTCTGGAGAAGATGTTTTAGATCCAGTTCGTAGAACTCGCTCGTACTTGCCGCGGAAAGAGGCCAACGAGATTTGTGTTGATGATGTGTGATTTTGTTTATTTCGGTCGCTTCGCAATTCAACAGCGCCGAAAGGGCTTCCAAGTCGGCCCTTTGGACGCAACGCTGTCTTTATAATGTTTAAAGCCGCCCACAGCAATTTAATTGAAAAGAACGGCAGATGAAAAGACCACAGTCCTATGACTCGAAGGATACGAGCTAACGCCTGATGGTCTGGGAATAGTTTGATGATACGTCAGAGGAATTCGTCCGTCGGTCCTATCAACAGCAATCTCGAAACCCCCGTGATGCTGCTTTTGGAGGCTTCGGGCCTTGGCAGAAAAGTTAGGGCCCGATAGAAGAGTGTTAGGGCCCGGAAGGAGGGAAGGCCCTCCTTAATCAGCGGAGGCTCTACGAAAGCGGTGCTAGGCCAAAGCTTAACTCCAGTGCCCACGCGCGCCATGCCGCTTGGGAGACCTATCAAATTACAGGATCTGGAGTGTTGGAGCCGGTTGAGACTGAACCGACTTGCCGATGTCCGACTCCTTTATTTGGCTGGGAAAATTTTAAAGTCGGAGCGAAAATGCTAATTACGCCGCCGCTACGAATATAAGGAAGGATCGAATGATCTATTATATAACAGCAGTGAGGGCCTGAGAGAACGCACTTTCTTTCTTTCAATCTGCCTCCCAATATCCCCATCGTCGACGTTCTTTCACAGCAACGTTGAATCTTTGATAACTCGCGGCAATTGCCCCTTTCAGCTACCAAGACCGGCTGTGTTGAATCCGCAACATCAACAACACCGCCAGCAACACATCGCCAGCCATGGTCTCGACACCTTCGAGCCATTCCGACACAACTATGGCCGCCGTCGACCTTCACGGTGACTCCAGAAAGGATTCTGTAGAACTCGCCTCCGCTGCTGCGACGGCTCCCATCGCAGACGGTGAGAAAGCAGGCGAGGCCATC
The DNA here is from genome assembly GCA_036971365.1 of Dactylellina leptospora. Lineage (NCBI taxonomy): Eukaryota > Fungi > Ascomycota > Orbiliomycetes > Orbiliales > Orbiliaceae > Dactylellina > Dactylellina leptospora. The sequence continues at coordinate 95,038 of JAJTUC010000047.1, read as the reverse complement.
CCTCAAGACGATGCCGAGGCAGGGCATGTCTACCCGACGGGCAGCGCTCTTGCTTCCATCATTATCGCCTTGATCCTAGCCATCTTCCTCGTGGCTCTCGATCGAACCATCATCTCGACCGCCATCCCTCAGATCACAAACGAGTTTAACTCGCTTGGAGATGTGGGTTGGTACGGCTCCGCCTACCTAATCACTGGATGGTATGTTTCTCGTCCCACCCCATGCATTATAATTCATGCTAACTCGAATATAGCGGCCTGCTACCTCTTTCTGGCAAAATCTATACATTTTATCCTGTCAAATGGGTGTTCCTCACTCAAGTCTTCATCTTCGAAGTCGGCTCTGCTCTTTGTGGATGGGCTCCTGACTCGACCTCCTTCATTGTTGGACGCGCCATCGCGGGCGCTGGAAGCTCTGGACTTTTCACCGGTGCCATTGTAATGCTTACTGAAGCGGTACCTTTGCATAAACGAAGCACGTTCATGGGAGCTTTCGGTGGTGTATTTGGTGTCTCCGGTGTCGTCGGACCAATCATGGTACGTGACTATTTCACTAACCCTCTTTAATATGTGACGCATATGCTAACACTAGTCGTGTTCAGGGTGGAGCTTTCGCACAACATTCTACCTGGCGATGGAGTTTCTGGATCAACTTGCCTATTGGTGCGATCGCCTTCGTCGTGATCTTCTTCATCACAAAGGCTACCCCGGTCAAGAAGAAGTTCACTCTCATGGAACGTTTCAAGCAGCTCGATCCTATCGGTACTGCCATCTTCCTTCCCAGCATGATTTGTCTCCTCCTCGCTCTCCAGTGGGGTGGCACCGAGTACCCTTGGAGCGACGGTCGCGTCATCGCTCTTCTAGTCATCTTCAGTGTGACCATTATCATCTTCATTGGTGTTCAAATCTGGAAGAAAGATGAAGCTACCATGCCACCCCGCATCGTTTCCCAGCGTTCGATCGCCTTCGGCATGTGGTTTGCCTTCTGCGCTGGTGGTGCTATGATGTTGTTCATCTACTACCTCCCAGTTTGGTTCCAAGCTATCCAAGGTGTCAACGCTACCGACTCTGGTATCCGTCTTATTCCAACGGTTCTGTCCCTCGTGGCCGGCACCATGATTGCTGGTGTGGTTGTTCGTATCTTTGGATACTATACTCCCTTCATGATTTTCTCATCGGTTGTCATGTCGATTGGTGCTGGCCTCCTTACCACCCTCACTCCATCATCTGGAACTGGTAAATGGCTTGGTTTTCAGGTGCTCTACGGTATCGGTCTTGGTCTTGGTATGCAACAACCCGCGATTGCCGCTCAAGCCGTCTTGCCAAGACAGGATGTCGCCATCGGTACCTCCATGGTCATGTTCTGCCAGATTCTCGGTGGTGCCATCTTCTTGGCTGTCGGTCAGGCAAACTTCTTGAACAAACTCGTCAAAGGCATTGCTTCGATTAGTGGACCTGGCTTTGATGCAGATCTCGTTATTCACACTGGTGCCACGGATCTGAGACACGTTGTCGAAGCAGAATTCCTGCCACAGGTGTACTCTGCGTACAACGAAGCCATCGTAAACGTATTCTACGTCGCTGTTGCTCTCGCTTCCGCCAGCATCATCGGAGCCCTAGGTATGGAGTGGGTTAGCACAAGGAAACACGTTGACCAGCCGAAGCCAGACAGTGCGGGAGAGAAGGCTTAATCAAAACAAAGAAACATCGCATTGAGTAAGAGGAAAGAAAGCATCATGTAACGGCGTTCATTGGCGTTTGCGGTCTTGTTTTTTTGGTTCTTTCTTGCATTTGTTACACATAGAGGATAGATGTTCGAAAAGAAATATACTCTCTTCACTTGCGCCACCAATGTATATAGCAACAATAGTCTCTACAATATATACCATCATAGAATAATGTATAATGTCTAGTGCTTAGCATAATCTCTCCAAAGTGACCACTACAGCGGCCTCTACGATCTTCATCATCAGTATATTTGATCTTCATGCCATCTCCGGACTACGTCCTTGCCTGATCAAATATCTCCGCGCAAACTTCCACGTTCCTCGCTGCAACGCACAATTTCCAACATTGAGTTTGACCGCGACACCGGCTCTGATTGGTTAGCCCAGACTCTGCCCCCAGGATTCTTGGGTCGCATCAGGATTCCACATCAGTGAATTCCTCGATCATTCTGCCTGAGCATCGGATACACGGCTACTCTTTGGGGGCTACTCATCTGTTCCCCGGCGCACCTCCGCCTGGGGTATCCAGTCGCGACAGTTTAGCACGAGATGTCACTTGGCATCCAAGACATCTGTTGGATAAAATGATCTGACGAAACATCATTTGCAAACCCGAATCTGGATTCCTGACCTCCGCATTCCTCTTCTCCGGGTTCTCCTTTTCACGACGAATCATCGCGGTCTGCGACGGTATTTATACTTCGGTAAATGGCTTCGGTCTGGCAACGTGGTTGATATATAGAAGCGGGCCCCTGTTGCGAACTTCCCGACAAAATAGCAACAGCTACCTTCAATATAGCATTCGAATTTTAATATCAATACCCCGAATTTGATCCCGGATAACCTTCTGCGGTGAAATCAAGCGAGCTTTCGAGTGCGGAATATCCCGACTCTATTCTTAATTACTCCTTCCCTTTTCCGCTGTAAATATCGAACGACGACGCGTCAGCAGAAGAGGATTCCATCACAATCTCAAAACGCCCCTTGCTGACGACAGCCTTTGGAACGAGAAATACCCCGTCTGTCATTGGTCAATTGGCAAGACACTTGCGCCCAAAGTTCCTCTCGGCAAAAAGTTTAACTCGCTTTTCGCGGTTCGCAACGCAAAGCTAGAGCTCGCAAGCTTGCTTCTCCACGGATCAGTATCACGAGGGAAAAGGTAAGGTCTCAGCTTCATCAGGTTGATTACGTTTGCAAGTGGCAAGCTGGTCCTTGGCTTCCTCTTGGCGCATATTCAACCCTCGCTTGGAACCTATGAAACCCGCGCGACAACATGGAGTTATGGTTCATTCATCTAAAAATCATAGGCCTTGGAGAAAGCTTGAATGCTGTGCGCGATGGATTGGGGGATAACTTGATATCATGGAAATGCTGGCTAACATGACTCGGTTATTGTGCAGGATTACTTTCGGGATATTGAATTCTTGGCGACACCCGGGGGAACAAGCTCAATTTGGTGATTGATCGGTCAAAGGATCGATAAGTGGAGAGGGTCCGTTTGAGCGGTTAATTAGTATTTGATGTGATTCTGCCATTGATCATACGAGACTTCTGCGCGACGCTGCTCGGGTTTTCCTCTTGGGTTTCTTCTGAAAACGGAACTTGAACCATCGAGAAATATCTATATAAACCCCACTTCATCTCCTCCGTTGCTGTTATCACCACGGACGAGACATCAGTCATCATTTTCGCCATGCGTTACTCAACATTATCAACAATCGCTATTGCGAGTCTTCTTCCTATCGCCTCTGTTATCGCTCACGGCGACGAGAGCCATGAAGCTATTCATAAGCGGAACGAGTTTATAAGTCGCCGATCTTTGGCAGCATGTAGGGATAACGAAGAAGCGAAAGCATTATTCCATCGATCATTCGAGCGGAGAGAAGCGCTACTAAATAAGATTAGGAAAGAAAGAGGTCTTGAGAAACGTATGTTGAACCTATGGAATTTCTTACAGCTAGATGGAGCTAAAATTATGATTATTTTAGGGTCGCTTGGAGACTCGCACCGAATCGCAAAACGAGCTTTTGAAGACGTATCGGAGATTAACCATAACGGCACTTTCGCAGATGCAGCATTTGATACGGATTCCAGTGTATTGTTCTCGGGCAATACTTCTTGTCTTTTGATGCCTGAGGTGACCGAAGGACCATATTGTAAGAGCACTCCGAATATATCCCTTCGGGGGCTTATACTAACTTCCGGCATAGTTGTTTCGGGAGAGTACGTTCGTAGCGATATTACGGACGGACAGGCAGGCGTGGCTCTTTATCTAGATATCCAAGTGATTGATACCACCACCTGCAAACCAATCTCGAGCGCATATTTTGATGCATGGCATAGTAAGCGGCCTACGACAAGGGTATAAAATCGCACGCTTACTTATACTATCTAGCAAACGCCACTGGCGTATACTCCGGCATCGTCGCCAACGGAAACGGTGCGGGAAATAACGATCCTACAAACCTGGACAAAACCTTCTGTCGCGGAGTTCAGTTCACGGATTCAGACGGAGTTATCAAATTCAAAACCATCTTCCCGGGTCACTACACCGGTCGCACCACGCACATCCACATCATGTCTCATAAAGGTGGCACCGTCTACCCCAACGGCACCTACTCCGGTCACGGTCGTGTAACCCACGTGGGTCAATTATTCTTCGATGAAGACTTACGAAACGCCGTTGAAGCTCTCGAACCCTACAGCACTAACACCCAACCAGAAACTCTAAACTCAAATGACCGGATCGCGCATCAACAGGCGGAGAACGATTACGATCCGTTTGTGAAATACGCTTATTTGGGTGATAGTGTCGCTGATGGGCTGCTAGCTTGGATAACCGTTGGAGTGGATCCTGACGCCGAGTATGATCCGTATGTTGCTGCCGAGCTGACCGAAGATGGTGGAGAAGTTGTTGGAAAGAAAGGAGTTGTGGGAACTGGAGAGGAAGTTAGCTCTGTTCCTAGTGGGGCGCCGGAGGAGCCGACTGGAACTGCGGGTGGGAGTTCGGAAACTGGTGCAGGTAGGCCTGAGCTTCTGTTTCCGCCGATGCGTATCGTTCCTAGATCATGATTTTATCTGGTCTTTTCTCATCTTTTGAATTTGTGGTTCTATGTGTTTGATTGCTATCGGATTCGAGGCTAGGGGGCGCTTTCTTCTTTCTAGTTGGTTATGACTTTTATTTCTGGACTATCGCTTTTCAAGGGTTGCTGACGGGGTGTGAAATTTGAATAGCTTCCGCTGGGACATCTACTGGAACATCTACTGGGACGGCTACTACAGGGACTGGGAGTTCAGACGCAACGGCGACACCAAGTGAAGGAACGCACGGGGTACCGTCTTTGACATTTGTGGTGTTATTGGCGCTTGGTGGTGCATTCTGGTGTCTGTAAAAAAAATGTTTTAAGAAATAATGATCCAACTATCGCGCATAGTGTACCTTATTACCGTCTATTTAGTATAAATCTTGCACGAAAATGTCCCTTAAGGGAGAGGAAAACTTCTATCGATGTAATCCATGTTGGAAGGGACATATCCAATGCTAAACCCTATTAAAAGGCCCAAAATAGTCTCCGCGACTAACGAATAAATATCCCATTGACGTCAGGCTACACCGGAACGGTTCAATCTGAAAAGAACCTGCTGTCTCACCTTCCCCAGGCTTTATAATGGACAACTCTATTTGGCGGATAGTTTGAGAAAGTGGTGTTGCACTTTAAACTGCAATACCACGAAAAAGCTAATTTCAAAGTTTGAACCAAATCTGTGACCATTGTGAAAAAAGTTTTTATCGAATATCAGTCAAGGATAAGAAGGGATGGCTTAGGGGACTCAAGGATATCACTAGAAGGCGTTACGCGATCTCCAGAATACGACTGTGGCCCACGAGGGTTGCAGTCCCATCCATGTGTATCTTATGATGTAGGAACCTTAGACTCTGCGCAAACTATATCCACGGCCTAAGTCAAGGTCAGGTGTAGAAGTAAAGTTAAATTCCCATTGATTCTTATATAGCCTTGCGAGCTTCTTTGTTCATCCTCTTGTAATCATACCATTAAACCTTTACTACATTTACTTCAAATTTCTCAGGCTCTCTAGACATACAAAGTCTCTTCACTATAAATCATCCCAACAAAGCATATACAATGTATTTACAAATTTTCGGTCTCGTAGCTTGCGCCTTGGGCGTCATTGCTGTACCCACTCAAGGTTTCGTACCAACGATCGGCCCCTTTAGCCTCAAAGTGACGAGCGCGGATTCCGAGTAAGTCTTGGATCACAAGGAAGCAAGGCATCCAAGTTGAGAGCCTATTGGTTAACTTGAAACTCTGTAGTCTGCAAGGCAAATACTTAACACCAACCGCTCCCTCAGAGTCCGATAACACAATACTCGCAATCACAAGCCAGCCCGACCGCTCTTGGTATTGGGTTCCGAACAGTGCCAATCCTGTACCTCCAGGCGGCCAGCTTGCCCAGGGGACTCTTCTCTACGAAGTCAAGTTCCACACTACGGCTTATAACCTCACTATGGATCTAAAACCTTTTTACAATGTCGAAGATCTCTATACTCCAGTGATATTAAGAAACGAGAATGAGGTCGGAACACCTTATGCTCATATGGCAGCATACTCTCAACCTGGTGTCATCTTCCTAGATGATACTAGCGAGTTCCTCGGCTGCCGGTCTGATGTCCCGACGGACGAAACGTATTCACTCAATTGGCAAGTAAGCTTCGAGCCTGGTCATCAAGGTCAAATCGACCATAAATGCGCTCCTGTTATCATCGCTATGGGCAATTAAATGCGGAAATATAGAATATTAATCCGCGGGGCGCGAGATGAAAATAATATTTGGATTAAAACTTTCACCATAGGATTGTATCTAGCAAACTCGATCTATCTCATGCTTCGAGGTTCTTATAATACTCTCGCATTTCCTCAAACATAAATGGCGTAGCCCCAAAATTTGCCCTCACTTTTACAGGCATATAACCACCAAACGAAGGGTACAAGCGTCCCCGGACATCTTCGAATGCAGTTCCAAGGTAGACACCATTCAATGTGAAAAATATCATGCCTTCTTCCATCGAGTAACCCGCCCCAACGGTATCGCCTTTCTTGAATCTGACGATTCCTAACCTGGTCACATACGGTCGAGCGGACGTGTTATGTGTCTCGTTTTTGGCATCCCGCAATGTCTGCAGGTCACCGTACCCCCAGAAACCATACGTGTCACCTTTCAATGTACCGCTACCTGGGGGTGCTCTCATTACCGCACCGCCGCCATTGAACCCGATCGATACCTCCCTATTAGAGCAATATTAAATACCGTTATTTCCGAAAAAAGATCGAATGCAATTTCGACAAATAACTTACGGGTGATCCGGGTCTAGCTCATCGAAAGTAAGCTCCCAATAGAAAATAGAACGGTGGGCCGGTGTCGGGCAATCTGTTTGTAGACATAGTGCAGGCGCATTCGCATACGCTATCCAATGCTTTAGCACAGCTTTTCAATAAAATTAATCGTCAAATCCCCGAGAGAGCAACAAACCTAAGCCATATCCATTCACAAATCCCTCCATAGTCTCAAAACTGAGTCCGTCTTCCGAAACGACATAGATACTTGGTGTCTCCTTGATAACGACTTTAGAAGGCGAATGCGTTTTACGAGGCTTACGATCAGGGTCCTTCCAGCTCGAGAAGCCGGGTAGCTCTTTCATCGACTCTACACGCCGTTCCGAGTATGCATATTCATAGATTGTCCAGCCCCAATCGTCTTCTTGGTCGATTCCGTGGCCACATTCGATCAATTTGTTGATCATTGTCTCGTTGTACCGTTTAACCGCCCAGTTAAGGCTGAATTTTGACTCGCCTGCTAATTGGGGGCACTTGTCTAGGAGATAAAATACAGTCTCCTCCAAATTTGCTTGTCTCTTCAACATCTTTTCGGAATAACTCTCCATTTCTAATTTCGATTTGCCCCAATTGAGGGCAGCATGCTCGAGAGCATTGCCATATGCGGACTTGACGTTGGGATCCGCACCAAGCTCGAGTAGGAACTTGAGAACATGGAGATGGCCTTCCGTAGCAGCAAGATGCAAAGCATTTTCTTTTCGACTATTGCTACTTTGGAGCATATCTTGCAGCTGCTCAGGTGTCCAGTGTCGAACTAGGTATTTGATAATTTCAACCCCACTGAGCGCATTTTGGGCCGCAGAACGGAGATATGTCTTCTCTTCCTTTCCATGCTTCTTCAGGAGGAATGATTGGTCGGTGCCGTATTTTTTCTGGTACTCATTTACCAAGATCATGAAAACCTTTTCATAGCCGTTCCAAGCTGCGAACAGTAGTGCGGGTTCACCATCTTTAGTTTCTTTCTCAAGATCCGCATTGTACATAAGCAAAAGTCTCATAATGCTTTCCGCAGTCTCGGACCCTCTATTTGCCCTATTAGCTGCGGAGGCTGCGAAATGTAGTGCGGTATATCCTTGGTTGTTATCATCATTAACATCGGCACCATGTTGTAAAAGTAATTCGACAACATCTTTGTCTTGCATAGTGACGGCAAGTGCTAAAGGAGCTCCGCTGTTGGAGTCTTGATTGTTTGGGTCCGATCCAGCCTCTAGCAAGGCTTTAGTCATTTCCTTCGTAATTTCAAGCGGATAAGCTGAGTTTGCGGCAAAATTCATCCAGTTCAGAGCAGTCATGTTTTGCAGGTCTTTGCCGTGGACATTCAAGTCTGCGCGACCCATCACAAACTTGAATAGGTCTAGCGACCGGGATGCGACTGCAACATGTAAGATTGTAGATGTATCAGAGGGCCCCAGTACAGGTATGTGTTGGTTTATATCAGCTCCGGCCTCTATGAGGTCTTTGCATGCTTCTACCAACTCGGGACAAGGTGGGATGTTATTCCGAATCCAGCCGTCCAGGCAAATTTCTATAAGAAGAATGGCTAAGTAGCTTTTGCTTTGATATGTTCCATTTTTGTCAGCGCCGTAATCAAGTAGTAGTTTCATGATCTCCTTATGACTACATCCGAAGATGAACGGTGTCCGATTACGGTCGCCATCTTTGAGATCAGGATCGACTTTTTCTTCTTTCAAAAGATACTCCACCAACATCACTCGCCCTTCGCTGGCGTAGATATGAATTGGATGAAGTTTGTCACGTAGTTTCTCGGCTGCCTCAGGTAGATAGCCGTCCCCTACCTGAAGATTTTGGACCAACCAAGGAGAAAAGGATTTGGGTGATATGAATTCACGAAATGCATCCCAAAATTCTTCCCACTTCTTACCCTGGCGGTCTCCTTGAGGCCATAACTCTTCGAGTCTTTCCAAATGTGAATTTAAATATTGGACTTCGTATCTAAAAGGCTTTTCTTCAACTTCGTAAGTTGCGAACGAAAAGGCTCGGTGTGGGCGGGTAGATGAGGCAGCCGTTTCGAGTTCACTTTCTTCACTAGCAGGAGTTGCCTTAAGATCCTCTTGACTAACAAAGGAGTATCCCATATAGCGCTTGATGAAACTTGCGTTCGAAATCGTTTTCACTAGAGATCGCCAAGACTGTTCAGTCCCAATCCAAGGTAGCTCTGGATAACATATGCCTACATAGAGCAATCGATATATCAAGCTGGGCATCCCGTTCGCTCTGGAGCTCTATAGAGACTCCTTGACCACCACTTACCAGCCCGGCTATTTATCAGAAGGGGAATTAGTAAAAAAAATTTAAGTAAACAATAGTTATAATGCACAAATAGATGGAAAGAAGAGAGAAATGTTACGCACGTGGTACTGGAAGCGAAATGTTCAGTTCTCCTTTGTCAGTCAAGACTAGTTTCGGTCGAGCAGCTCCGGTCGTCTCATGCCATTTAGTGATTTTGTCTGCTTCATTCTTGACCCAGTCGCGAACCGTTTTATGAACAACATCGATATTCATTTGGTTATTGCTAAACTTGAAGAAGTCTCGGCCTGACTTAGCTAAATGGTAAATTGTCTCCGCGATTTCGGGGTCCGTCATTGCGTTATATTCAGTTGCGGGGGCTGGCAAAGCAGTATCTTCCTCTGATTCTGGGTCTGCCTCATCGTCATCATGCTCTTCGTTTCGAAGACGAACCTCAGCATTGTTCAGATAAGTTTTCTTAAACTGTTCCGCAATCTCGATAGTAGTAATACTGCCATATCCCCAAACAATGAACTTCAAGGCGGTGAGAACCAATTTCTTTTCCTCGAAATTCAAATCTTCCAAGCGCTGTCGATATAGATCATCCATTCCTTCGGGGAGATTATTAAGCTTCTGAGCTAAGGTCAACTGAGAAGGTTGTTCCAAGCTTGCAATCACGATGGCCGCGTAACTGAACATTCCATTAGCTTTCTGTTTGATCTTCCTAATTGTCCGAGATGTATCCTTCTCCAACTTCGAGCGCGACCGACTATCCGCCAATCGGTGTTGCATAATGCGCTGCAAGGACCTTTGTAAAAATATCTCCATATCCTCAGAATTTCGTTCCTCCGTAATGTTAAGTATAGTCGCTTTCTTCGTGATGATACACGACGATGGTTTGTCGTGAGTTTGACTGTCTTCTTCCTCTTCAGATTCCTCATTCTCATCATTATCATCCTCCCCAAAGATGTCTTCTAGGTCCTCGGATTCCCGACTAGAGACTAATACTTTGAATGTATTGAGTTCCGCGAGACTCAGAAGAAAGGGAATCAGTTCTTCTGATTCGTGATCGATGCATTCATCAATTGCATCCACAACAATATAAATTCTTCGTTTGAGAGCACTTCCAATATTCCGGATAGTCTGTTTAAGCATCTCCGGTGTGAAAGTGATTGAGTTGGTGCTTTCACCTTTACCCGATTTACTTTCCTCGGAAAGAGATTTTCTCATCTGCTCAAGCACTGCGGTGAGTTTCAAAAGCTCATCCTCTGAGCGAGCGTGCTTATCATCGAATAACTGAGTAGCGAGACTTGCAAGAGCACGCACAGACTTCTGAGTTGCATCATCACCTTGTTTGAAGAAAAAATAGCAGATAATCGCGTTGGGATCAAATGCTAGTCGTCGTACGACTGACGCTAGCGTCACAGACTTCCCAAATCCCGGGCGTGCCTGAATGTAAAACATATTTGGTATATGGGGAGCATTGCCAGTTGTCTGTTGAATCTGAGCGAGCTCTTTATGTAGGATCTCCTTCTTCCCTATGTCAAGCTCGTCAACCTCCCAGAGCTTAAAGTGTGGATCTTTGAATAACCATTGGCACATGTGATCTGCATATTTTGAAACAGGTTCAAGGATTGTTTCCAAAAGCTGCGTATGTGTATCGGAGGGGCGGAGGTCAGACCGCTTCTGACGGAAGTCCTCTCTCAGTTTCAAGAGCTCTACCGTGCCCTTTACTGAGGAAACTTCATCCAGTCTCTTTTGGAGCTCTAGATAGCCCGGTCAGTATCAATACCTGCAGTAGCATTGAGCTCGCTTACCTTTCATAGCAGGAAATAATATGGCGCGTAATTCTTCCCTATCTTGTTTCAAACCTTATATTATGCAATTTTCAGTATGCAGAGATTGGATATCGAGAAGATGACAAGAAAAGCTTTGAACAAAAGGTCAAGAGTGAGAATAATAAGGGATGACATTGAGCCTATACCTTTACGCAAGTCTGCATATTTGTAAAAGTGTCAGTGAGAGTGCATCTAATATATCCAGTTCCAAATTGACATACCTTCGACAGAGTCCATAATTCTCTCTTGAAATGCATCATTGGCGATTTGGCGAAGCTTTGCGTAGTTCGTTTCAATCTCATTGATCTTTTCTCTGATCTTGGGCGAGAAGACCTCCTGCAAAGCTCGAACTAAAAGTTAATGGTTAGAAATGCTCAGATTAATGTACCGAAAATCTCCTAACCAAGTTTGTTCTTCTTGAACATGAGACGAACGTGCCATGAGAAATCTAGGATCGAAGCTATGATATCGGGTATTCCTCCAATAATCTTTTGCTCCGTTTCCCTATTCCCAACTTCATGGACGACGCCATGTTCATGAGATTCGTGATAGCGATTCTCGTAGAGTCTGCAAGTCAGTAAGATTGTTGCAATGTTATCACAGGCTCCAAGAATGAGCTCGCAGCTTTCAATGTCAGTAGCGCCAATCTACCAATCAGTTAATGAGACGGGCATTGGCTTTGTGTGAAGTCTGAGACGTTACTTGTATTAAAGAACTGATAGCGAACCATGCTATACTAACAGTCTCTGGCGCAAAAGCTAAAAAGGGGTCTGCGATCTCTTTGATTATATTCAAAGTGGAAAGTAATTTTGAGACAAAGCGCCCACTAGATTTTTCACCGTACGACGCGTCTGCAGATTTTCGTAATTTTTCGCAATCTTCAATAGTGCCGTCAAGATGAGCGTTGTCTTTCATAAATGCATCGATTTCCGCTCTTGATGGTGGCTTCTTTGACTCCAGAAGCGAGAGGAAGAATATCTCCTTCCCGCGAACCCAGCACGCCGAGGCTTGAATCGTGATGCGAACATCTACGTCAGTTGCGCTTGGGATCAACATCAGGAAATTATTCGCCGGAGCTGAAAAAAAATTAGCTTGAGCTATCGATCATTTCTCTCGGTTTGAACTTAGAATACTTTTGAACCTTCAAGTAGGAAGGTTGTGAATAAGTATTAAGCCTCTATTCAGTCTGCTTCCTCTTAGAACTGCTTTAGTCTGTCATAGAAATCTCACTTCCACATACCATCAAGCCTAAAGGCGAGTCAGCAAACCAAAGTCATTTGTCGCGGCTCTAATTTGTAAGAGCCCCACTCTACAAGACTTGGGGCGGGGTAAAGATGCAAGATTCGCCCTACCCTACCGAGAAACGGGGTCATCACTTTCTCATTCAAGCAGATATTTGTTAAGTCCTCTTTAATCGAAATTGCCGAATACGGTATAGGAATCTACAGGGTTATTATCATCCGGCCAGAAATGTTGGAACGCTCAGGGAACTAGCAGTACTGCACATCTCAACACCGAATAATAATTTATCTATGAAATCATCTGCTAAATAAACTTCGGCCACCACTTCAAGAACTTCCCACTTCTTGTCGTTTGTAGTTGGTTTCTTCAAATTAGGATATTAATCCTTGTGGAATACTTATGGTTAAATATTTCGGAGTTCATCAAGTATATTGACGTTTTGGATGACCTACCAAGAACTGTTAGCCAGGATTTTCCTCAAACTCCATGTCATGAACTACCACACAACGCATTGTATAATCTCGTGGACCAGCCGAATCGATCGAGACACTTCACTACCAGACCCACCTAAGTCGCGTTACTAAAATATAACAGGAAGATGTCTAAATGTGAGAGAGCTTGACATTCCAGATTCTATACGATAAGCTGTCTCTCGGGTAGATCCTGGATTGCCTATTTATAAGGCAGCTGGCCATTCCGAGCTCTAACCTCCCCCAGTCGGCAACATTGAAGCGATCCCCAAGTTGGCACTTGCGACGAAAGCTTAAATACCAGGTTCTTATCACAATCCCCACTTCTCGAATCACACCATTCGATTTCTAGAAAAAGCTAAAGCAGTATGATCTACACGTTATCGATTCTCGCGATAATACTCGTCACAAAGGTTTCCAGTAGCACGATTATGCCCCGGATCAGACCATTCGCTTCTCAGCCGGAGCCGTTAATATGCGGGCTCGTTGAGGCAGGTATCTAAAAAGTCGATCGCTACTATCTCGGTTCATCGTCACTACGAGCATGTCATGCGGTCTCCGTCTGAAGATTCTCCTAGAATCATCAAAAATGCCTCGGAAATATGATAAGAAAGTTGCCGGCTCGAAACCAATGTTCGAGTATATATTATGAGCTTCTTGTTCTTGGTATCTTTGTCAAAATAAAATTTAATGGCACAGAGCTCTCCGCATTGACGGAATCACTTCTTTTCTTGTTCCAGTTTCAGTATCCTTCTTACTTTAACTCGTTAGTCTTCATACTATATCGAACGCGAAATGAAGACCCTTTTTCTCGTATCCATACTACTCGCCCCGGTGGCGTTGTCGAAGGTCCAGGGTGTTACAGAAATCGATTGCGAGGGCAAAGCATGGAATCTGGACCAAGTTCAGTCAGCATCAGACGAGAGTCTTGATCATATCAAAGGCGGTACAACTGTACGTAATCCTTGGCTACCCAATAAAAATGGCCAGCTATCAATCAGGTATTCGATCTAACATAAACCAGGTCGGAAATAACGATTACCCACACAAGTTTAACAACCATGAGGGATTCGATTTCAAGGATTGCTCACCACCCTTCTATGAGTTCCCTATCGTCAAAGGTGGTGATTATGAAGGGGGTCCCCCAAATACCGACCGTGTCGTCATTGGCAGTGTGAAAAATGACGTTGCTTATTTCTGTGGAGGTACGTCCCCGAACCTACTATCAACCATGGCGCACGTAAAATAGATCTTACTAACCCATTCCTCAGCGATCACGCACACAAACTCCCAGGGTAATAACTTTAAGGAGTGCCATGATAAAGGGAATAAAACGGTCCCGAGGGTCGTGCCTAGGGTCATGCGGCGCGGAGTCCGACTCGCCCTTTAGGTATCCGACTACAGCATATCTCTAAACATTTTTTAAGATGTTTCTTACCTTGGAGCATATTTCTCATCCAAGTAAGAGCTCGGCCCCATGTAGCATTTACGCGTGCCGAGTTCGCCTCCTCCTCAGTTGATACCCATATAAGCTTTATATTTTCAGATACCCATCCACGCAACGATGTATTTAAAGATACCCGAATTCTATACACCAGCAAAGATCCAGAGTAGCTATGAAAAGGCTGCGAAATTTTAAATTTATTCTTACAAGAGCAAGATCTTCAATCTTTCTCTTCTTGGTCCTCGTGCTAGCTCAGTATTACTACATGCGTCTAATTGATATCGAGCACACTGACCTCAGGACGATATTCCAGAATCATAGAAAAATGTGACAACGACACTGACTCGTGTCCTACATAAGGCTAATATACAACTAGAAATCTAGAATTAGAGGGAACTTCTACTTTTCAACCGTTGAACTATCAAGCGGAAACACCGAGGGTCTGACGTCAATAGAATATTCAATCTCACTCGTGGATATCCGGAGAGGCTCCGAGCAAGTAGGATCATTTACGCTCAAGCAGACATGCCCATCTGCACCTACTCCCTAGCAAGCCCACAGGTATATCTAAGCCTCCACCTGGCGGGTGACACAGTTTGTTTCATACGATCCTAGTCGACAAGAACAAAGGTGCTGTCGCTAGATTCGCAATGCTACATCGAAAACCCGGGAAACAAGAGGCAAGTTCAATTAAGGGCTGGCAACAAAACTCACCTTTCCGAAATTTAGATTTAAATTATCCCTGTTTTGTTGCCTACAGATGCGAGAGCACTTGGTGGAGATACGGCCCGATAGCTAGCCTTGATCCTTGTCGTGTTTTGGCTAAAGCCTATTACCTCAACACGATCGATTCGGATATTGTTCCAACAACCCGTCTCGTTACACCGTGCTGCACGCCTACACGTGCGCTAAATCATATTATATGGCAGGGAATCCATCTATGTATCAGGTTTCACAGTTTTGAACCGAGAGCTTGGTGGTCTTATCTCGTAGCCGTTACTTGGCGTAGAAAACTAATAGCTTCACAATTGTACAAATTTGATTTGGAGCGTATCATGGAGGGCAGAGAAATGTATTAGACGACATGCATGGCGACTAATAGATGCTCACTTAACTTCGATCTCAAATTTGTGCTACATACTCAAAAACCCCCGACTTATAGGTTTCTATCCTTGGGCAATAGAAAACAACGCTGCTTTGTCAACCAAGTGCGTTAAAAGGTGTGATAGTAAGAAATAACCGTTTGCCATCAGTGATTCAGGTACCCTCAGTACGTCGGACAGATGGAGAAAGCACCGTCGGGCCGTGTATACTAGCACTGAGACTGCACCCATACTCTTCATTAGTGTTCAAGGCGCCTGCATATGAAGGCATATATGTATACCCTAATAACTTGATACAGCTCCAGATTTTGGATGAAACTGTACGTCAACAGCGGTCATCTGATTGCCCACTCGGAACCCCGAATTCCCCTAAAACCGGCTATTCAAGTTCTTTAATATATGCATTATAAATTCCGGGTTATGGATGGGATTATAAAATGCGGCTACTTCCCCTCAAAGTTTGACTCTTACCTCCACACCTCTACTCCGACTTATTTCTCGCACAGGTGCAGAATACAGAGTCCTAAATTCGCCCCAGTGGAAATATATTTTTGAAAGTACTTTGGTTTCTTAATTATATTGTACCAAGAATGAAGTATATCGCAGTTGCAGCCTTATTGGCTTCGACTGTCAGCGCACATGGCGGTGTTGTTTCGTACTCGTCAGGAGGGACAACCTACCCCGGGTAAGATAACATGGTCCACATCGCCAGACTAATAACTATTCTCAGTATACTAAATCACGGTTCCCAGATGGCAACCATACAACAGCGCCAGCGGCCAAAGTTCCATCGAAAGACAGTATCCTTCTTTTGACCCGCTCCTGATAGCGAATTTGGCTGTAAGTCTGACTTCGCCCAATGGCTCTGCTCGTCTCTCAGAGTTCAGCATTTGTACTAATATACGCAGTCGATAAATATTATTTGCAACAACCCTGGTGTTACTGGAACGGGCAAAACCGCCACCATTGCTGCGGGTTCCAAAATCACGGCGTACTGGTCTCAATGGACACATGCCGAAGGTTGTGTCATGGTGTACATGGCTAAGTGCCCGTCTGGTGGCTGCAACGGTTGGACTGGAACTGGAACTGCCTGGGTATGTGAATATGTTAATTTATACTTATCGAAGTCGGGTATAAAGTTTGAGAACTCTACTAATGCACACATTAGTTTAAAATCAGTCAGGTTGGTCTCATCAGCGGAACTATGGGAGCTGGCACCTGGGGTGCAGGTCAGATCATGAAGGATCTGAAATACGAGGTTACCATTCCAGCATCTCTCCCGGCGGGAGAATATCTCATTCGTCACGAACTTCTTGCTCTTCATCAAGCAAACAACCCACAATTCTACCCAGAGTGCGCCCAGCTCACTATTACTGGTGGCGGAAGTGGGTCCCCAAGCCCTCTCGTTGACATGCAAAAGGCGTACAGTGGGAGCGACCCGTCTGTCAATGTTGATATCTATGTCGCCGACAAAGACAAGACCTCTTACACTTGTCCTGGTCCAGCGGTCTGGGGTGGAGGTGGTAGCAGCAATCCTACCACCGCGGTTCCTACCACTACTCGAACTACTACAACAGTCTCAACCACATCTCGCACGACCACAACTTCGTCTCGTACAACAACCACGAGCAGCAGAACCACTACAACGACTACGACTACGGCTCCTGTTGGTGGTTGCACTGCTAGCGCTTGGGGCCAATGCGGTGGCTCAGGCTGGACCGGTTGTACTGCCTGTGTAAGCTTTCTTGTCTTACTAATCTTTACTTAAAGACATAGCTAACCAAACATCGCCCAACTACAGGCATCTGGCACTACCTGCAAAGTGCTTAACGCATACTACTCCCAATGTTCTTAAGAACGGAAATATATACAGCAAGTTGTGGATAGGTCTCACGCACTCGTGTGTACTTACTCTTATATTGATATAAGGGATATCCTTACAAATGTCGGCATTTTCGGTTCTCTAATAACTTCTCATACAAATGTACATATTAAACTTTATCTACCATTGGGACATCGATTGCGTGACATCAAATCTTTTGTGGATTATCGCGATCGCTTCATGAAAAGGCCAAGATTGAAGTCATCTTACTACACCGGGATAGGCTTGTATGGTAGATGTGCACTGGTTTTGCTAAGCCAACTTTATGCGAATGAGCATTTGAGATTCAAGACAATATTACATCAAGGTCCACTTTTAGGCAACGCGTAACCGAGCTTAAACTTGGGGTTTCCATGTTGGAATCTTTTTCAGAATCATCATCGTCTCCTTTCGCGTAAGACCGTTCGCACTTAGTGTTAAACTATTCCAGATCTAGATAAAATTGAACTACGCATCCTGTTCTAGAGCGAAATGGGGCGGCTTATCAGCCAGTTTGGCCCCCACACTAGGCACGTGAACTTTGTTTGTAGTGAGTTTCATGATCTGAGGCGGAGATAAAGCAATTTAGTTTCCGCTCAGGCTCGCTAAATTCAAACAAAACTGAAGAGAACTCCTCCAGAGTGGCGTAACAGCGACGACTTAGCGCGGCGACTTTCGAGAAATTTGATTGAAAAACCCTTTAAAGGTTATTTTCTACGAAGTAGTCATCGACAGGCGATGCATATGAAAGAAAGTGTTACAGAGTCCTTTAAAGCCATCATAAATTTAGTCTTTTGTGTGCTTTCTCGGTGGGTGTCAGAATCTGGAAGGAGACGCAGGAGATATTACCGAATTCTTCAGTTAGCACCTGAAGATTGCATTACTCCGAAAAACCAATCCCATGAGCAGAGTATCAACACCATCAGCTCCGAGAAGCCTTTCACATGGGTAGATGCTTTTTCATCTTGTGGGTTCGGATTTTCGAAGGTGCGGCCTGAGCGAGTTTTGTAAAACCTAGTCAAGTGCTGGGACCTTTCACACACACCCTTGGCTAGCGTGTGTGTGAAAGACAATATGTGGTTATCTCACCAAATCTGTCAGAAGAAATTGTGGGGTCCGAGCGCGAGAGAATCGCCATTTTAGCCGTCCTGTTATAAGGTTATGGAATTCTTCCATTCCCCCTTCGAAACGAATAATATGCAAGATGGAATAATCAGGCATCGTCACATCGGTTTCCCCAACTTTAAACCTTAAAACCATTCAACAGCGAAATAAGTATTTCTTCTCGAAGCGACCCCTCCGTGATCATTCATGCAGCGCAGTGTTGGGATCCAAACCGAGGTCATTCTCAGCTCCCTGATTCGACGGAACCCCTAATCCATATTATCACGCAACAACACACTCGAAGTGCGAACATCAGAGGCTCCAGACAGAATGAGCTTGGCGGTGAAAACGGAGTGCATTTTTTGGTAGCAACATGGCTTCGGAGCCGACCCTATCGACGGGTCAGACGATACAGGATCTCACCCAACTTGCTGCGCTCCGAAACCTCAGCGGCTATTCATCACAATTTTCGTCTAAGTATCCTCCAGGATGGCTGCCACCGGCGTTGCTCGACCCAAACTATGTTCCCCCAGTTCGAATGAGGAGTGCGAATCTTGTGACGGGGACGGTCTTCCTGGCAATAAGCGCTGTGGTGGTGGCCTGGAAGATATTCACCACACAAAAGACTCGGACAAATAGACTACTCTTTCTTGAGGACTGGTTATTGTTGATGGCGCTGGTTAGTTTATGATTCGGTTGATGTTGGGCAGCGTTGAGGACTAACATCGCATTTCGCCTACGGACAGGCAGGGCAAATCACTTACATGTGTCTGATATGGGTTGGCCAACAGTATCAAGTTGGCTGGCATGTCTACGATGTCAAATATCGCAGTATAGTCGAACTCTACAAAGTACATATCCCCGCCTACACGAACGTTCAGGACCTACCAAACTAACCAGTGACCCAACATATAGTATACCGGAATCACAAATGTCATTCTCATTTGGATATACTCCACAAGTCGAGCCTCGCTTCTCGTTTCTTTCCGACGCATGTATTCGCCCATACGAACCCGAATAAAATTCCTGATCGACTTCCTTGTCATTGTAAAATTTTTCACTTTGATCATATGTATCTTTGCATTCGTTTTTGCTGTACCTCAACATCCAGAGGCAGCCTTCAACATCGAATCTGCCCTGAAAAACGGTGCCAACATTCTGGAACAGGATATCCGTTTGATGATTGCCCAGGCTGCATTTGATACAATCACATTGCTATGCCCGATCCCTCTACTCTGGAAGTTGAAACACCTACCAACTCGGCGGTCGAGGCTGATTACGGCTGTGTGCGCATTCGGTATCATGTGAGTACCTAAGTTTTCGAATATACGTTTCGCAGACGATCAGAAACGACTAATCATTGACCTAACTTAGTACCCTGTTGGCGGGATATGTTCGCCTTGCAGTTATCATCCGTATGAAAAATATCATATGGGAGGATTTCACATGTACGAGCACTACATTCATCGAAACTTTGGGTATTTTAGGAGGCATTGCTAACCAGATATCATAGGGTATCTACCCGGAGTAGGGCTCACGAATAGTGTTGAAATTTTCTTAGTCATGATGACGGGTGAGTGTGCAGACGAAAGACGCCCCTTTATGCTTTCTAGCATTGTGATTGGCTAACAGTCTTTGGATAGCATGCTTACCGACTGCCAATCTTTTCTTCAAATGGGCTTATAACAAGCCCAGGATTCCCGCCGACACACCGAGACTATCACGAAGAAATAGGAGAAGATATCGCAAGAAGAGAAACCCTGATAGTACCGTCGACTCAGCTCAAACAGAAGACACATACGACGCTAATTGGCTGAAAGACGACACTCTCCACTCTGATATCAGCCGCACCGAGAATCTCGGACTTTCAAAAGTTCGGACAGTAGACGACATCCCTTCCGCTGTTGAGCTAGCCCCCATCTCAAAACCAGAATATCCTGCATCTGCATACGATAAAGAGCTCACGGCACCTACCCGCTCGAGTATCGGCCATGCGAGATATCTCCACCATGGAGAGCATTCTTCCTCGTCTCGAAAGAGTATCGTTAGTCTCAGAGAAACGGACGGCGGAGAGGAAGAAGAAGATAATTTCTACGAAATGTTGATTCCGAGCGACGCATTTTTCCCATTCGGTGCCGGTTTAAGGCCCCGTCCTGCTGTTCGACTTTCTGGAGACACTCACGAACTTCAAAATGTCTAGAACGCATTAACCGAAACTTAGTGCGAGAGTGCGTCGTGGGATATCTGCACTATTGTATATGTTTTTTTCAACCTCATAGAGCCATTTCACGGGCTTCAAGTCAGGAGTACTCGATTGTTTTTCTTCGAGGGAGTTTTTGCATTGGTATTATTTGGGGGCGCTTATGGAGCGAGTTTTGCGTAGATATATACCCACATTTATCATTATGAGATATGAAATGATAATACCACATAGATTATCTATATTTCTCCATTTTATGTCGCTTGACCAATTTGGACTGTGAAGGAAATCTCCTTAAAGTCCTAGAGATAGCTGGGATGTGACAGTATGCCGTTGGCCATACGGCGCGCCGGAGGTAGGGTATGGATGCATGTAACAAAGAAGATAGCAAATCGACGGCTAAGCTGCTCGGGTAACACGATGTACATTTTGTTCCGCCCTAAGGGTATTTTCCAATATTACCCTCCAGGTCTTTCTAGTATTCTTTATCAAGATCTGGCGAAAATATCTTCTATTGCCATGAAAAATATGGTAATAGTCGCGAGATGTGCAAACAAGGGCTTTGAAAGCGCGTTGGTCAGCGAATAGAATAGTTCGCAAGAGGACGAATTTGACGTCTGCAGGGAGATTCGTAAGTGTGCTCATTGGGTCGTCGGCTTGGAGACCTTATCCGGTAGCTGTAGAGTCCGGAGATCGATAATATAAGCTTGTGATATGAGGGGTAATTTTGTTGGATTTCTGCTTTGAAAGCTTTCTTTCGAAAGGCTACGCTGTTGCTTTTTTTCTTTTTTCGTTTTTTCACATGGCGCATCTCACAGCATCATGCGTCGCGTCTTGTTCACAGAAAGTTAAACGTGGTTCCTTCGTGCTCTCCACAGGTCATTTCTTCAGAGCACACGCCAGGACTAAACTAAAAATTCGTAAACTACTTGAAGTGCTTTCTTAGTTCAGTTAATATCTACGACCACAGAATGAGGAACACAGGGTATCCCGTCCGCTCTGCCTTACTTAAGCCTCATATCGATCGATCAGTAGTGCCGTGGGTGACCAGGTGCGAATCCCGATTGTTGTAGATAAAATTTTCTCTTTTTTGCCGATTTTTTGTCCAAATTTGGCAACCTCGCCCTTCTGCCTGTTTTCGCGCTGCCCTGAGCTACTTAGCCAGTTCAAGAAATCTCAAATGGCCGAAGATGGTAGCATGATACAGCATGTTAGGGATGCGCTCCGACAGACGTACAACACGACGCTCAAGCTTCCAATTGACTCACCCGATCATATCAATGGAACCCGTCGAGAGAGTATCAAATTATCGACCTCAATATCAACTCGAAGCCTTGCGTTTAGAAGGTCAACACAACAAAATACAGGCTCGATGGGCGCTTCCACATCAATATTGATGTTCAATGTTAGTTTGCCTAATTGCTCACAATGCAATGTCCTTGCTTCAAACCTTTTTATTCATCTGGCTTAGCCGTAGCGCCGTAGGTTGAGATAGTTTTGGGGTCTACTACTCCGTATACTAGGAGAAATAAGAAGGTACGTGTTTGATATTGCTAAGGGGTGTGTTCATGTCGTGGCTCGACACCTTATAACGAAATGCAATAAATCGGACCGCGGTGTCCACATGCGAGCGGTAAGGTCCTGTCGTACCTCAATAGAAACTGTGAGACAATCCAATTTAACAATCCTCGAAATTCATGCGGGCTGTGGCTTTCATGATACGAAGCATGTGTGGATGAAGAAAGGGAATGAGTGGGCTACGGTACTAAAATCCGGCTGGGAGAATCAGAGATTCTCGTAAAGCAGATATCGAGACCTGCTCATGCGCGCTTGGTCTTTTTGATATCTGTATTGATCGATTTAAAGTTCACGCCGACGCCACAACTGCGGTCTCTATTGTGTTGGAGGCCGGAAGATCAAGCGAACAAATGGCAAGATCCGAATAAAAAAACAAGGGGCCGAAAAACGTTCTGCGGGTAAGCAGGTGTATTAGCGTCGATTCGGAACAGGTCCCACTTTGTGGCAAGTTCGATTGAGAAAAACTTGTTATTCGAGCCTTCTCGATTCGAAACTCTAAGTGTTAAAAATCGCGATTTTTGAGCTTTTGATCACTATTGGTTGGCAGGGCGGAAAATCAGAAAGTCAAAGAGAAGCGGTTGAAAGAGATGTGAAAACCCCAGACGGGAAACGGAGAAATCTTACTGGCAACCGTTGATTAATCAAGCATTTTGGAAAGCTTAGAGAGCTTGGTCCCCACCTTGACGGCTAGGATGTTTTCTGCTTTGTTGGGATCCAAGAGGAACGCTCCTAAACTTGGCAAGACGGAGTGTTGGAAATGATGGTCTTATTGAAGTAAATTACTTTGTGTGATATCGAGAAGGGTTCTTAATACGAAGTTTCTCAAAAAAGATTCCGCGCCGTTCAGTGCTGAGTTATTCGTACGTGACTGGAAGCCGACAACCTACTATTTGATGACGAACCATCAAATCCCATTACGGGCGGCTTCATCTTCAACTTACCCAAAACCCCTCACGGAAACATTTGAATACCCCTCGATGAATAGTCCTCGTTGGCGAGTCATTTTCGCGGGAGAAATAAGTTTTACCTTTCACGACTTGCAAGCTCGCCCGCGCTCCAAAGCCCAGCATGACAGGACACTGAGCGAATGCAAAGACAACTCCGAAAGGTTGCCGGCGGCCTGTGTGAATATGTAATATTGGTAATCGGGTTGCCTAACGATAATAATGAGCCGTAGATATGAGGTAGCATGCGATAGAAAATCACAGCATTCACGAATGATATTCTCGCTCACATCACGGCCAGTGGAGTTCCTCAGAATTGCTTCCAACGCTTGATGTGGGAAGTTCCAGTCTTGCATGCCGGCTCCCTGTAGGTGCAGAAAAAAGAACTCGCTTGGATTGGTTCACTAACGTTGGTGGAGGGGTAAAGAGGAACCAAGACGGTCGAAGAAAGCATGGAAGCTGCAGGCCCCCAGCCGAATTTTCTGCGACCTGTACGACTAGATGTAACCCCAATATAATTTTTTTTGCTGTCCGGAAAACGAACAAGAAGAAAACAAACTTTTTCCCTCGGCAAGACAATTTTTCCACCCAGGAGCACAGCCCACGGAGGAACGTTGCGATTTAGTGATGGCAGTGAAATGTTCGATTTATTGTGAACCAGCCCGCTTCTCAAATAGATAGGATATGTCGTCACACAGAGCGAGCTCGGCCGGGCGTGGTGGCCAAAAAGTAGATGGTACCTCATGACCACGGAGAACGGTGGTGGGCAGCAAGGTATCAGTAATCTGATATACGAATTGTTGGTAGTGTGGCTCAAAAATAGTATCACCCAGGTGGAAATCATTCCGGATGCTACATCGAGCAACCAAGCATGCCTGCACCGCAACCAACCAGGAGAGAATGCGGATTTGGGCGGGCGAGGGTAACGCTAACGCTGAGACCACTTGGTGGTGAATGAGTTCGGTTGCGCCGGGGAACTTACCATAGTGGCCTTCCTCACACCGCACACCTTCCTTGCATTCGATTCAGTCAGGGCCGCGGCGAGAAAAAATAATAACGAGCTGTTCCATTTGCGGATGTGACTGCACAGATTTCAGCGACATGTATGACGATGCAGGCCGATAAAAGGGCGCTCCGTTGCCTGTGACGGAAAGATATTAATTCCCCTCTGCAAGGATTGTTTACCTGCGATAACTTCGTTTTCTATTTAAGCATTGATCACTCGCTCCAAACTCATTCGCTTTCCTCCGTTTCCGACAGTCATCCATACCATTCGTTATATCCAACATTCGTTAGGAATAGAAAGGAAGAAAGAAAGAACGTCGTTCGTTTTCTAACATCGCCAACACAAAGCCAACCTCACTTCAACACATCTCTCCGAGACACGTCTAAAACTCTTTTGCTTAAAGTTTCCGACATCTCTTCTCGGATATATATTCGCACAGTAAAGAGAAATCTCTTCCTGCCCGTCTACCAGATACATCAGCCTCTCACGACTTCAATCGGTCTTCTCGAATAAAGCAAAATGAAGTTCACCATTGTCGCCCTCGCCGCCGTCGCTGCTGTCAGCGCTGAGCTCGTCTAGTACGTATTATTCCTTGTATATGGCAGAGATTCCATCATGACTAACAGAAATCCCAGTGAGAATGGAGAATTCAAGTGTCTCGGTGATGCTGCCGGCAAGAACTTCTGTGCCGGAGACTCCCTCCAGACCAACATCATCATCCGATGCACCGGTGAGAAGGGTCAGCCAGGAAACTGCAATGACAACCTTGCCGGTGTTCCACCTATCGGTGTGAAGACCTTTGCTCCATGCTACCAGACCTCCAACACCACTGGAGATGCTGCGTGCTCCTACAACGGAATGGCCTACCCAGACAGCGGAGAGCCATTCGCCATCCCCGGATCCTCCTCCTCTTCTGCCGCCCCAAGTTACGGAGCTAGCACCTCCTCTGCAGCTCCTACTTATGGTGTCAGCACCTCTTCTGTCCCAGTCTACACCTCTGCTCCTCCAGTCTACTCCTCCTCTGCTCCTGTCTACCCTACCATCTCTTACAGCAACTCTACTCTCTCCACTGTCACCGGCACGGTCACAGTCACTACCACCAGCTGCCCAACCACATCTACCAGCGGCCCAACTTATTCCCCACCGCCAGTCTACAACACCACTTCCGTCAGCTATACCTCTAGCCTTCCAATCCCAACCCAGGCTCCAAACGGTGCTGGTGCCATGCTCGTCAAGAACAGCCTCGTCGCTGGTGTCGTTGCCTTCGCCGGCTTCATGCTCCTATAAATCACAGGGACTGCAGTATGATGCGACGATAACACGAGTTACGCCCCTCATTATCTCTCTGTATCTCCTATATCCTCTTTGCTTTTTTCATAGTCTGCTATAAGGGTTTTTCCTGGTTATTTTGGGGACTTACATAATAATGCTCTTTTTTTTTTTTTGCCCGTGGCCACGACATGCTAGCCTGCTGGGTACGGCTGTTTTAATGGGCTGTAATTTTTAATTCTCGGTAGATAGGAAACAATCAAAAGAGGAATCTGCCTCTATTCTTTTAACAATACAATTACATACCATCTTAATCTTTGTAGACCTCTAATCTATCGTACTATGCTCAAGATTTACAACGCTTCCCTGCAGCCCTGACAAAACGGCGCGTCACTCTACAACCTTACTTGATAATCCTCTTGCTCTGTAAATCTCTCGACCTTCTCCTTGAACAAGCAGACCAGACACCTCCCATCCTTCCTGGACCCCTGTAACACCACCTCTCCACATCCCTGAGTCTTGCACCCCTTGTATTCGACATCATACCCACCTTGATCTAACTCACACTCATAGCAAGTCGTACACTTTTCATACATCTCGAGGATCATTCGGGAAGATTGCAATTCACGGGGCACTATTTGCGATACCTGGGGGGGTTTGAGGGTTATATAGTGATGGCAGGTTGTGAATTGGAGGATGCAGGCTGGGATGGCGGGATTAGGATGCATGAAGAGGGCCGGGGGCTGGGTGTAGAATGGCATCTTTTCTCTTGGACGATTGGTATAGTCTGGGGAAGTTTCTTTGGGGTTGTAGAGATTTTTTTTTTTGTGTTTTTAGGAAGGTTGAGGTTTTTTGGATTTTAAATCGTAGATAGTTGTGATCTACCAGTTCTGGCTTTCTACACGTGGAAAGGAATGGTTTGGGAAAATACTAGTTATTGAAACTTGTCGTATCAAGTAGGTTTGTTTGTGGTTGATATTTCGAAATATTTCGTGGGTTAAGTAAGTAACACGCGATGTGGATGTTAAAGCCATGCATAAATTAATTCGTTTAAGATATGTCCTGCAAGTTAATCTTCGCATTGTTTGGTTTGCGACATTTCAATTTTTCCTTGATGCGAAATACACTTCCCGCGCTAGAGAAAATAAGTTTCATCTCACGCCGCAAGGATGGAAAAGGCTAGGACTCGAATTGGTAGATGGCTAGAGGCACACAAGCTGCTTCTCACGGATAGATGATATGATTAACTATTCTTGATTAAGAATACTTTTATTATATTATGAAACTAGTAATACATATTTTTGGGAATTTCGATGCAAATAGTAGGACTAATAAGTAGTCAACTGTAGAAAAGCAAGCATTTGATGTCATATCTTCGTGACACATTAAAATCAAATAATTTCAATCATGCATGATGAAACTAATAAAACTTCGCAAACCCCACAGAGTTTCTTCAAACTAAGAGATCTAGATGACGTTTGCACTCTCTTTAGTAGTATGAGAATCCATCGATCCGTGTCTGTTCGCGTCTTCGATATGTTGCGCATTTTCTCGAAGGCCAGCATTGACATCTGCTCTCTCCTTCTCATTTTCGGCAGCCTCTCGTCTGCTTGAGAACCCTTTCGGAACCCAAGAACTGCTCTTCCACGGCTTGGTATCTTTGTCGATGTACATCTCATCGACTTGTTCGAGCGTGAGATTGCTGCTCTCGTAGTAAAAGAAGAATACCATGAGAACACCGATCAGATTACATCCAGCAAAGACGTATCCGTATCTATAGCCGATCGAGCTAGCAATGTAAGGCGTGAAAAATGCGAGGAGAAAGTTCCAGGACCAATTTCCGGCGGTGGCGAAGGAAGCGGAGTGAGATCGAACGCGGAGAGGGAAGATTTCGCCGATGGCGACCCAAACACCTGGACCCCAGGTTGAAGCGAAACCAAAGATGAACATGCAGGCCGAAAGAATGAGGATCGAGCCAACGGTGGAACTTTTGGGGTCGCATTCTGACCCGACGACTGCGAAGACGATGAGCCAGACGCATTGCCAGAGACCACCGAAGATGAGGGGTTTACGACGGCCGTAACGTTCGATAAACCATAGACCAGGGAATGTGGAGACGACATTGACGCCACCTAGGATTATTTGAGTGACATATGGGTTTGTGAGACCGACGGATTGGAAGATTGTAGTACCGTACTATAATATCAAAGTTAGATTTCCGATTTTAATATCTTGTTGTTAATGAAATACTTACGTAGAAGAAGTAGTTGGCGCCGGTGAGCTGCTGGAACATTTGGAGACCGAATCCGAGCAGGGTTCTGTACAGAACCTTATCCTTTGGATCGAAGCTGCTGAAGAACGACTTCTTTGCGAAGCTCTTCTCCTCATGAATAGCAGATGACATTTCCTGGTATTGCGACTCAATCAAAGCGTTGTTGTTCTTATTCTTCTTGCCAGCAATCCATTTGAGGGCTTTGATGCAATCCTCTTTCCTTCCCTGCGAAAGTAAGTATCGCGGGGTTTCAGGAAGGATGAACATGCCACCCATCAAAATGAGAGCCCAAAGATACCCAATGATCAAAGCACCTCTCCACGACCACGGAGTATCGTCAACGTGGCTGGTTCCCAGATTGACGCAATACGAGGTGAGAATTCCCATAGTAACGAAAAGCTGATAGGTCGCCACCAATGCGCCACGGATCTGTTTCGGTACGGTTTCGGAGACATAGACGGGAACGAGAACGGATAAACCTCCAACTGCGAGACCGCAGATGAATCTGCCGATGGCGACCTGGTACCATTCGTGGAAGGACGCGATTTGAACCGTGTTTCCGACAAGGAAAACTCCGCAGAGGGAAATCATAGCCATACGACGACCGAGGCGGTTCGAAATCGGAGCAGCGATCATAGCACCGATGAGACAACCGATGGAAAGGAGACCGACGACGAGACCTTCGCGGACATTGTCAAAGCCGTAGGGGACGCCGTTCTTCTCTTCTTCTTCGGGCTTGAACTGTGCGAAACGGCGGAGAAAATCTCGCATGATCAAGAACCCGGAGATTTGACCGGTATCAGCACCGAACAAGAAACCTAGAACGGTCTGTTAATTTCGTTCGGTGTCAAGACTGAGGCTATCTAGACATTCATACCTCCCATACTGGCCGTTATGCCAATGGCAAGGACCGGCCCTGAGGCAACGGCCTTGATATCACTGAATCTCTCACTCTTGAAGAGACCCATTTTTGAAGTGTTTTGTTCACAAATCTGCCAAAATGTGTGAACTGTGTTGGTGTTGTTTTATTTATCGAGCCCTGTAATGCCGCAGAAAAAAACGTCAACATGAGCTCACCACATTTTTTTCGAGTCTCAACCTTTTTATACACGGTCGAGCATGAACACACAGAAATATAAGCTTACCTAGAATTTAAGGCTGCCTTCCGACGGATAACTGCGTCCCTGGCACGACTTTGACAGAGAATTCAGAATTTAGATGTTACACATCCAGGGGAAATTGTAAAGGAACTTTTGGAAGAGTGGTAGCGTAGCGGGCGAGGAAGGGACTTTATACCGTCATATTACTGTGGTACCGGAACGGAAACCACGGTAAATCTGGAGAACGAGCTATGACGCGATGATGGGTCGCAAAAAAGCCTGGTTTGAATCAGAAAATGTCTAACTCGTGACTTTGACGATTTCTTCGATGGCACTCCCGTTGGAATAATAAACATCCTGTCGTTGTTCCCCTATCAGGATGCTCGAATGTCAATTGTCAGCGAAAATTTGCACGCGGGTGACATGCAGAGCTCTGCACTTTTATTCTGGTGGGAATATTTTCAAACAAAAAAAAAATCCGGGGTTCCCGGAAAACTAACCCACGTGTGGATACGTCCTGTAAGGTCTCGTAATCATGTCATGATGTTCACTCCGCAGCCAACTTTTGGCTTGTGCGGCTGCATCTGATACTTTTTTTTCTCTCTTTCGCTCGCCTGGAGGTTTGTGCGGCTACGTCATTCTAAGCTCATAACTTCCCCAGAAAGTAAGAAGCTTTGCCTGCAGAAACCCGTCCAATCCCAGAGCGGCCCAGCCGAAAATGCTAGACGCTTTGGTCAGGGGGTCCTTGATCGCGATCCTAGATTTCAATCGTGGTCTTTGCAATCCTTGGATGACCGAAGCCACGGAAAAGTCGGCCTCTCGTGCGGTCCAGTGGTGGTCGCGTGAGGATTAAAGGTCTAGAAGACGGGAATCGGGAACCCAAAGAAACCGAACGGTCACTTGGACTCGCTTTCCAATCGGCAGCATCCGAGTTTACCGTGATATCCATACGACAGCCCCTCGATTGAGTTCCGTAAGTGAGCGCTTGAAGATTCTTCACACACCGAGGTTCGTCTAGATATGACGTCATTCTGTGTTCGGCATTTGTTGCATTCGGATAGGTGCAACACATAATGGACACAAAAACAATCGGGTTCAATCAATTTGGTACTACCTGTGGGAATATGCGCCAAAGGTTTGCCGGCTTAGATTTGTTTGTATCTACATGCTTTAGGTCTTATATACAGCTCAGGTTAGGATGTTACAAATTTGGTATTCTATAGCCAGCTCAGGTACCACCTAGAGACACTGAGAGTACCAGTCGTTCGAGTACTTGCAGGTATAAGGGGAAGCGCAGACGGTACAACCAGTAAACCCTGACCCACCGCACTGAGCATATTGAGCAGCAGTGCAACTTCCCGACTTGGTTGTCGTCGTAGTTGCAGCCTTCGAAGTCGAAGTCGTCTTCGTGGAAGATGTAGTGGTCTTCGTAGATGTAGTCGTTTTAGTCGTGGTGCTGCTTGTCTTAATCATGGCAGGGATACTGATCGATGCGATTGACCAAACTTTCCCACCCTGGCTACTTGTTAGACCGCTGTAGGTAGCCCCGCCAGCGGACGCGATGGTGTTTCCGAAGGTTGTGTCGGCGGATGCTAGAGTTATGACGGTGTTGAGGTAGCTCTGTGCAGCGACTGTGCCTGTGCAGCCGTCGTTACATTCGGTGCCGGTACCGTAGCCTTTCATGTACGGTCCGGACTTGTGAGAATAAGAGGAGAGAGTTGCGCCGGTTACAGCGTTAGTCACTTTCCTAGAGGCACCACCATCTTAGCTCTACCGTCCTCAAAAGATGGTATTATGATCACGAGACATGTTCGCGGATGGTTGAAACTCACTGGATCCAAGTGTCTTGATCAGATTGAAGAGTATACTCGATTCTGACCTGATCAGAGCCGCTGACAGGAGAAGGACTTCCGTCAAGCTGTCCGAAAGAGCCGAAGACTGAAGCTCTCACGCACCTAATGATATATCAGCATTAGCGAACCTTGAACGACCCTTCATGTAGTTGTTGACAATACCATTGCCCGGTGGCCGCCCCACACCATGAATTAGACGGCCAAGACTCCAACGTCGTTTGAATCAGATCCCCAGTCCCATTCGACATGCCTGGCCATAAGAAAAGCTCTCCTGTTTGGGTAGTCGGTGCTACTCCGGGGATGAGAGTCGTCACAGCATTGATGATTGTAGACTTCGAAGGACCGAGCGAGACGCTCCCTCCCCACGTATCAACACGTTTAGTGAGGAGATCCCGTGGAAAGCTTGGGATCAGGTGGGTTGAGCTCAAAGTTGCGAGCACCAGGCTGCCGAAGATTGAGGAATGCAAATGAACCATTCTCTTAGAGGGAAGCAGATTTAATATGTCTTAGCGGAGAACCGTGAGGTATGGCAGGTATAGGGTGGCGTAACGTTTTCCAAGAAATCTCTAAGGTTTCCGACTCTTACAGACGCGCCGGCAGCCAAGTTTTTATAAATTGTTCCTGCCCATGCCTTTTCATTGATTCTTCGGCTTCTCACGAGCCCTGTCAGCATATGAATAGAGGTATAGAGCATGGTAACTTCGAGCTATATTGAAATCATAGTCTTACCTAAATCTCGCCATTCAAAACCGGTTGCACGGACCAATTTCCACATTGGCTATTCGAATAGCACAGTTCGGTTCCATTGCATCCGTACCTACCTTCGACCACCCAAAAAAACCCACCCAATGAAGCATACGACCCAGCGGTACGAAGGTGTATTTGCCGTCAATACCGGGTTTCAACTAACAGCCCAACGCAACCGAAATCCGTGGTAACTGTTCGTTTCAGGATATATAAAGTTCTTCAGGGGTGGAACAGCCCAACCGTAGCGGATCAACGGGACGGTCGAGAAATCCGAAGACCCCTCAAAATGCCATGGCTATATATCCTCGACCGAAAAAGCTTCTTCGAACTCCCTCCCAGGATTTGATTTCCAGGGTGGCAGCTCGAAAAAACCGGTAACGGGAGAGTTTCCATATTTTCACGTTTCTCTTGCCTCAGTTCGCCTATTTCCTTCAGAGGAGAGGAAAAACGCAATGCTGCGGATGCTATTTTTCCGCCGTTTCACAACCGCTCGTTTTTGGTGATGCCCTTCTTAAACGAAGGCTTGGCGGCGAGAGAAAGAAGCATTTCGGCTACCTTCCACCATGTAGCCGAAATAATGTTACCAAAGAAAAATGAATATTACTCGCGCAATCCCATGCACGACAACCGTGCAGGAACGGGTTTTACCATAGATTTTCATCCTGGAGCGAGGTATATAGATATTTTGCCAAGCCGGAAGGTGGCGACTCCGCGATATTCTACGTTAGAAAAATAGTACAAATTGACCTAAGCACTTGCACAGTGTCAAACTCCGTGGTCATGAAAAATAAGAGCAAAGATCAATATCAGTCAAAAGGGCTTGTAGATTTGCATTAATCGTTAAATTTCATAAGAGAATGTTTGATAGCAGCATCCGAGATGCTCTAGCAGAGGGGGGAAAAACAAAACAGAGAATCCACAATCGTGAGGTTGAGGAGTGAGAGATATATGTATACAAACGACAGTATATCTAAACAGCGACACCACGTGAGGTGTCTTGCACAAGACTATTCCACCAATATAAACGCCCACGCCCACATGTACGAACAGTCAAAAAAAATCCAACAAGAAACATCCCACAAACCCCTCACGAATAAAGCCCCCCCTAAAAAAAAATTCAAGAATAGAAAACCTACTCCATATCACTAGCATCACTCTTTTTTCTCTTCTTGGTCTCAATGACCATGTTGTGTTTATTCTTCATATGCGTCTTCAAATTCTCCCTCCCTCTCGATCCGCGATAGGTGGCGCTGCATCCGACAACCTCACAAACCATATCCGGCCACCCATCTCCATCTTCAGGATCAGGATGTGCGGATCTCTTATGTCGTAGTAAATTACTGTTCGACATTGTACTTTTCGACCCCCGGATCTCAGCCCCGCATCCTGGATGATCGCAGATGAAGACTCTACCTTCAGCTGGTCTCCCGCTTCTAGATGCTTTACGCAGACGGGTTGGTCTGATGCGATCGGGGAATTGATCTCCTGATACAGGTGCGGTTTCGGAAACGGTGGTGAGTGGGGTTGATTGTCGTCGACGGATTCCTGACGATGTGGAGGATCCCGGGGATGTGGAACTCGCACGGATGGAACAGTCCGCTTCGGAGTGACGGCGAGAATTGTGGAACGACGAGAATCGTTGCGCTATAGGATAAACTTCCCCGGCTTTCAACTCAAACAAGAATTTCTGCGTCGTGTCAATATTCTTCTTCGGGAATTGAAAGGTCGCCATGGTATCTATTCCCGCCTGTCCCATCCAACTAGGAGTAGTTGTTTGAGGTGGAGGAGTAGGTGAATTATATTGATACGAAATCTCGTCCGTTTCAGTCGAATCCATCGATTCGCTGAGCGAACCGAACTCCGCGTTCCAACCAAGTGGAATAGTCGAATAATCCGAATAATCCAAAGAGCCATACGTATCCCACCCTTGCAACGCATTGATACCTTCAGCGGCATGGGCGATATCACCGGGTATGCTAGATTCAATAGAAACAACATCAGATGTGACGATGGGATCATGCATATTCATATCCAACTGAGGCGACGGCAAATCCATAAAGGCGAAGGAACCTTCGGAGAATTGTCGCTGTCGAATCAATTGAAACTCTTGCGCGAGACGGACGTTGGTATATTCTGCCGAATACGGCGTCTGGTCCACGCGGGTGGAAAGATCGATGAACATCGGCGACAAGCGCTCGCAGATTTGTAAAAAGTTGCAAGTGAATTCCAGTCTCTTGTGTGTTTCATCGCAGTGCTACGAAAGATCTTAGGATTAGCTTATTTGAATTGACAGTCAACCATCACTCTCTCTTACCTTCGTTAATCCTAGGACGTAATTTTCGAAATCTCTGAGATATTGAATGACGCCGAATTGAACCATGTTAATGGCAGCGCGCATAATATGTCCCACCCAGCTAAATTTCTTCGCTTTCCAGACCTGCCCGATGACCCCCCTGAGTATAAGACTCTTGAAATCCTGCATTATAGGGGCTTTGCAACTAGGCCGCCGCTTTTTGGCAACCTGTTGTGCATCATCACATGATGTGCCGGTCAAGTTATTGAACATGGGCCCTAGAGATTCGAGACCTACGAAACGAAATCAATATTAGTATTGAGGGACGAGATAGTACTTAAGATGGGTGTTCTTACTTCCGAGAAAGCTGATCACATGGGCGAATGTTGGTCCTTCCACGACCGCTGTCCAGGGCGATCTGGATCGCCGCCGCTGGCGCTCGGGTGGAAGTCCCTTTCTCATATTAAATAGCGTTGACCCGAATTGACTGCTCTGGTCATATGAAGTGGAAACGGGGTACTCGACTTCAGGAGCTTGCGAGAAGCGTCTGGCCTGGAGAACGTAGTTGAACGAAGTACTTTCTTCGTCGTCTTCTTCGACGTTCGTCCAAGTAGCCAGACAAGTCCGCGTCGAGATCCACTCCAAGGCAGCATCGATTTCTTGAGTCATGACGGCGAGGAGTTCGTCAAAAACGTGCTGTTCGGAGAAACCGAGACTGTTCGTGCCGTTTTGGAGACATTTTCTCCAGTATGTTTGGGCATCCTCTTGGAAAGTGGCGGTTGAGGGCGCCTCTGAAAGTTGAGGGAGGTTATCCGATGTTGTCTGTGAGATGGCATAGGCGACGTGAAGGACGCTGTATATGGGAACGAGTGATGTGGGTGTCTGGCCGTCGAGAACTTTGTCGAGATTCTTGAAGCCTAGTCGGGTCAGGTTCTCGAAGCTCTTGATGGATCTGAAGAAGACTTTGAACCCCTGACTGACGGCGTTGGATTGCGCCGCGGCTTCGAGTTTATCATACGCGCCGCGGGCAGCGGTGGTAAAATTTGTCACAATCTCCAGAGTCTTCTCTTTCGAATGCTCTTCTTCACCGTAGTATTTCATTTTCCGGTACGATTGGAAGAGTTCCTGCTCCCATTCTGCCATGGATTCGTCAACCTCATTATCGATCATTACCCTACCGACGTCAGGTTTATAGCTGTAATGACCGCTCGTATCGAAGCCGAATCCGAGACTGTAATGAGAAGCAGCCCCGGGGATGCTATCAAATCCGAGACGAGGGGATGATCTGGAAGACTGTGGAGGTTTGTCTCCGAACATGGGAAGGATCTCGAAGCCCGCCTGCAGGCCACGAGCATTCGTCTGCGCCCTCTGAATCTGTTCAGGGGAGTAAGACTGCTGGAGAAAAGAAGGATCGCTAGCACCATCCATACTGCCGCGCATCAACCGAGCTTGAAGCTCTTGCTGCTGAGCCAGCTCCATGTGCTGCTGCACTGTCCAGTGAGCCGGCATATCGAAGGGATTGGCAGCTCGGGCCGCTCTGGCTTCGGTAGGGGCTACGCGAAGCCCGTTCCGCGGGACCTGCGCCATCGGATCGACATTGGAAGGGAATAACATATTTGTGGATTGCACCCGATGGTGCATGGCGCTGTTGTTCGGGTGGTTCATGGCTTGCAAACGGCCAAACTGCGCGTTGAGATCAGGGATATCGACGAGGTTTGAATGCCTAGCCATGCTGAAGGAGAGCGACCAGCAGGTCCAGACTCCTAAATATGTTGAGCTCCCAGTTTGCGATATACACCCAAGGTAGTGTGGTAATCAAAATATGGTCGGATTAATGGATGGGAAACGAGGGAGTGCGAATGAAGAGCGACGGGGGGTGCAGTCCTATATGTGTAATAGCTTCGGAGTTTTTGAAATTCTCGTAGGAGTTTTGATGTGTTCGCGGAGTGAAATATTACGCGAGAGCAGTCGCCGAACCGAGACTTATGAATTTGTATTAAAGCTGAGAGAGGTTGAGTATTGCAAAGGTCGAGGTCAATCGGGTTAGTACCAGCCTATCACCCTATAACGAAGGCTCTTCCTTGTGAGATCGTGAAAAAAAGATTATTATGCGTATATTATGTCGTGGTTCGAGCAAAGTCGATATGGGAAATATGGAATTGTGTAATTGTAATGGGAAAGATCCCGAAGGTCGGAAAGAAGAAGAATGAGTGAGCGGCTGGGGCTGGCGAATGTAATATATTATTACGACGGTCTCGGATGCGGAGGCTCAAAGCGACGAGATGAGGTAGAGCCCGGAGAAGGACCAGACAGCAGACATCAGACACAAAAGACCGCAGCGGACGCTAAGGGAAAAACCCGCAACCTGGAAGGGGTCAGGCAGGAAGCAGAATTCAAGCAGAGATGGAGCTGCAGATGCAGGGCTGATACGTCGGTGCCGGGGCGGCCGTTAATGCATATTCAGAAGCGTGATATTAGTCAATAGAATGTGTTCGCAAGAGTTCTAGTCGTTCTTCTCTTTCTTTTCTTTTCGAAATCCTCGCCGTTTCAAGGTGACTGGCGAGCCTGGGAGACAAGACCAGCTAGCTCGTTAGCTCTCTCACTGGCTGTAAGTTCTTTTTTTTTTTTTTTTTTTTTTTTTTCTTTCCTGGTGAGAAGGGTTGGTTGGGGGTCAACCTGCTACAGGGGAGTGGTCGTCACTGAGTCTCCGAGAAACTAGCCAGAAGGGACGCCCCAACCAGCCCTTTTCCCCTGCTCTTCCTACGCTGCGTGATTTATTAGAGGAAGAAGACGAGGACGAGAATGAGACGCAGTGGCCAATCGCATGGGATGCCTCCGTTCACGTTTGTTTACTCGTAGGATTCATGATGTGTTGACCAGACGTCGGCCGCAACACATCGCCCAGCAGCAAGAGCTCTTAATCGACATTCGACTGTGCTCTCGACGGGCAGGATCAGTTGACGATGGCGACGGTGTCGACGCCTGGTCGGGCCACAGTTCTCGATCCAAAACCCGGGTTCGCTGTCCCAAGGCAGCTAGATAGCTCTAGCTCGTCCAAGTGCGAGAGGACTGTCAAACTCCACCGCTTCCCCGATCGGTGCTAACCGTTTCGCCTTGTTCGAGATACTTCTACGCAGGGGAGGAGAAAAGCATCCACCAGCGTTGACAGCTCGCCGGACCCGTTCCAGGCTGTGGGCCCTCCGACCCTCATCCGGAATAACCGAGTTCATCTGAAGTTTCACGCATTCTGGTACGATGCGGTGGAGAGATATATATAAATATTGTGTAAGTACACATCACGGAGAGGGAGGTGCTGGAAGCACCGATGGTTATATCCTCGAGGCACGCCAGCTCGATATATGGCTCGGTTCGGTTGAGACATGTCTTGTCCCCGTATGACGACCTACTCTCTGCCTTGGCTGTTGCGCATGCAATGACGACGGGGCTCGGGCATCGCAGCTACGGTGAACTGCGCATGGACATGTATGTATGTACCTGCACCACCTCAGGATTACACAAAGAACATGCTGCTATTTTAATCCTGTGCAGGAAAGCGGCTGAAGGAAAACAATCGCCAACCAGATCTCGGACTGACATTCCAAGATCCGAACTTCAGCCTCACCCGTAGTCTTCGTATTCCAGACGTCGGAGTGACCTCGATAGCTGCCCTTCGTTCTCTTGAACAACTACCTACCAAGTTGGCTCTTCTTCACGGCTACTGAGGTGATAATACTCCGCCGTGAAAAGTCCCATTTCCGAATCGTCCTGAAACCGCGCCGTCGTCCCATCTGCAACAATGCGCAACACATTCCTCCTAGCCTTCACCCTCCTCCTTGGCAACATTTGCCCCGTCTACGCCGTTACAAACGAATACGGAGGCGTCACAATGTTAGTCAACGTAACCTCACCTATACGCTTCTTTTAGTTTGTCTGCATTCCTACGGGAAATTTATTTCTAGACCGTATTTAACAAATCGTACAATGGTTACCGTTCACAGAAACCTCGATGGAACGCTCAGCTGTCCCTCGCGAAGCTCCGGAACCTCCTTTTGCGCGGGTGATTCCAATTCGACCGAATTTATCGTTTACTGTCAGGGTGAGAGAGGGGATTTGAGTGCTTGCTCTATTGATCTGGTCGGCGTACAACCTGTTGGGATCAAATTAGGAGCCTTATGTGAGTGCTTTCTCGATGTTTTCACTATAGTTGTCTTATATCGCGGGTCTTTTTCCTACTTCGGAGGCAAAAAAACTTCTTGTTATCTCTGCCTTCGGTGATGTATCGATATGCCACGCGATGCACTGCCACGAGATACTTCTCGAAGATACCGCAAGAGTCGCACAAACACATATCCCATCTCAGTCATCTCACCGCATATCAGCGGCGAGTAAACCGTCGGACCACACGTTCAACCGAATGCTACTTCCCACGAGACTTGCATTTCAACCATGATATTCCATAATATTCCTCCCCAACCTCCATCACTCCGAAATAAACCGACCTTAAACAAAGGATTCACATAAGACCACTAACAGTCTATCAACACCCCACCTAGGCTACGAACAATCGAAGACATCCGGTGACGCCGTATGCGTCTACGACGGCAGAGAATTCGACACAAAACCTTACAAGTCGAACAGTGTATCCGGCACCACCACGCGAGGATCCAGCGCTACGGCTACTCTTCCTCCCGATGATCTTGCCGAGTACATTATGGAAGGAATCAGGCAGCACGGATCCAACTAGCTGGACTGGTCGGACGATATCCTATGACTTATCAAGGGGAATTTTTAATTGTCACACGACCATACGGAACGAGAGGTTCTGGAAGTGTGAAGAAAAGTCGGGTTTTTTTCTATTCGATGGTGTTAGCGTTTGATATTCGTCAGTGTATTCTTACTTGGTCTTCGTGTTCGGGTTTGGGTTATAGTAAAACGCATCCTAGCTTTTAAGCACAAAAATGTATTCGTTGATACCGATGACTTTGAAATTTGAATGCCATCTCATTTCTTGGTGATATTTTTTTATAACTAGGTCCCGGGTATAAATACAAATATTGCGCCGTACTAGACATCGAAATTACAATACATAGTATAAAGGATATGATGACTCTTCGCCATGTAATTTGCACTAACAAAAGAAAAAGTGATGATAGTTTTAATAAGAACAGAACAAAAGAAAATTTGACAGACAGGAGAAAACCGCGTTACAAATGAACGTCGATAAGGCGGTAGCTTCGATATCAAGGATAAGACAACCCCTAAGGTCTATAACTAGCCGAGCTTTTCGAGTATTCAGACGACCCAGATTGAATCCTCGATTCATCCGTATCCCCAAACCGCGTCGGTGATAGTTCCGATTGCAGCGTGTCACGGTTACTTGATACACCCCACATCGTCCGAAACGGTTGCGGGGAGGTGGATGTGCTGGAAGAATCCATGGGGACTTGATGCATTGGGAACAGCGGGGATGACGGGATGCTAGGCAGCAATGGTGATCCGAAGTGTGATTGTGTTAAGATTGTAGGTGAGATGGTCGGTGGTCTGTTGCCGGGTCCAGTGTCAGTATCGACGTGGATTCTTGGTGGTGAATAATCATAGCTTGATGAACCATCGAGATTCTGTTGAGGTTGATAGTTGGTGTTGTCAAGGTGGGTTTGGGCGGTGTGGACTGTGGAGACACTCGGAGTGTGCTGGCCGTTATGCGGTGGTGGAGCACCAGGCCTAGGGTTTGCCGGGACCGTGGAATAATTGGATTCTTCGTCTTTCGAGTATCCTTGATGGGTGTGTATGACATATCCCTTCTTCTCTTTGTAGCGGCCGTGGAGGTCTGGGTTTCATGTTAGCATTTCATGGATCAGACCAATGACAGGAAGACGCCAGAACTTACAATCGATGATAATTGGGAACCAGATGGTGACCGCGATGATTTGACCAAAGCTCCACTGGCTGCCGTTGACGATTCCCCAAAAGTTATACAACATGACGAGCTGCAGCGCTAGAATCGCCAAGAAACAGAGCATGATGAAGATCACAAAGAGCCATATCATGACTACCCCCAGTCGGGTGGTCAACCACTCCCTGAATACTACAGGAAGTTTCTTCTCGATCTCGATCATCCAGAAGAAACATCCGATCTGCACGAGCGTACAAAACGCCCAGACCACGTAAATCGTACTTTCCGGCAACTTTGAAACCAAAACCACCCAATCGATAATTTTTATCGAGTATTTCGACCCGGAAAGTTGATCTCTGCAGAAATGTAGCGCGGGCAAAACATCATCGACTCTTTCAGCTCGCATCCAGTTGGTGTACAGAACGAACGCGGAACAGAGCAGGAACGTGATGCATGATATGCTGTAAACATACCACGACTTTCGACCGAGGAGGAGTAAAGCGCAATTCATGTAGCATATTAGGACTATTCCATTGACTGATATGCCGCCGAGGAAGAGAAAATCGGTCACCGAGATGCTAGCCTTGTCGCTGACTTGACGAATAGCTGCCGCTATGACGAGGGACCCAATGAACCAACTGTTCCATTTTTGGTGAGTGCCAATATTTTTAAGATGGGTGCGGGTTTTTTTTTTTTACCTTTGTAGCTTCTGAAACTCTTGTAGGGATTGAGGGAATGCGACAGAGCCTGTGAACGGGCTATGGACGTCGCTCGGGACAACTCTTCTCTCGTGAAGAATAAATTTGAAGAGCACGTATATCGTCATCATGAGGACAAGGAACAGCTGAAGTATATAGGAGACGAAGACCTGTCCAATATTTATATCAACATTCGGTATACTAGAAGGTATACTAGAAGTGGCTGGCAGGTATACTAACCCCAACGCCGCCGATATCAGGATCATCCTTGACGAAATTTCGTAGGTTTGTACAGATCCCACTCCTACAAGTGTTAACACCGGCGTAAGAGAGCCCGTTGCCGGATTTGAGTGTATATTGCCCGCACATCACGTATTCGTTTACATTGTTGCAGTCGAAGTCCGCACAGGTGCGCAGCAGAAAACTGGACGTCTGCTCAGTGATCTGGGTCGTGATTCCTGGCACATCTTTGATTGGCCGGATTCGGTAATTGCTTAGTTCGTCTATGAACGACCGGTTCGTGCTGAAAGTCCCACTGGTTAGACCTTGGACCAGATCCGGATATACGGTGCACACATTAAAGTATTGGAAGTCTGGGGTGACGCTGGTGTAGGTTCTGTCGAGGCCCTGGCATAGATCAGGGAACTTGTAGTTCCCGCCGGGTCGCAATGCGGAAGATAAGATGTCGTGGTAAGCGGTGATGTTCATCTGCAGCGTGCTGGTGTTGGTGAGCGCCATCTTGAAAGATGCCTCCACGCCGGCAGGCCTTTTTGTTCGTAGAAAGGATATATGATATCGTATATATCGTGGGTTTCAATGCTATCTTCGTATGTGACGAGAAAACGGACCCCGCAACTGAGAAAAAAAAGGCCGTTCGGAGGAGGTTTTTGATTTTGATGGATTTGACAGCTGCCGCTCCGGCGCCGCGGTACTGTCTGCCGTTATTTGGGCCGGGATAAATGGTACGAAGACGCCCGGAAGCTGAGAAATGTTGGTTAACCGCGCGCGACGACGAGGAGGAGGAGAACACAACGATATCGATAACAGACGACCCCCCAATCGTCACATCGGTGGACTGTGAAGGAACCAGGGAAACATCACGGACGAGAGGCTGAATACTATTCTCCTCGGACAGTGGGTGGAGGGGAAGCAAAAAACAGTTCCTTGTGCTTCGCATTCATTTTGCGCACACCTTCAAGGCACGAGGCTGAGAGGATGTGGTGTTGAGCAGATAGCTAACACGCCCGCATGCAGACCCCTCTTTTCACGCACAGGTCGGATAGGCCCATGTTTTACTTGTACCCAGCGTACCCACGGGATAGGAATGTATACTCTCTCCAAGGGAAACCGTCGGCACAGAGAGGTGGTTGAATGCGAGGAGGCGATGCTAAGGTGAGATGCATCGTGGAGGTCCGCCGAAGCCAGAACGCTGTGGTACCAAGACCGCCAACCAACGCGCAGACCAGCGAGAGTTGACTGTTGTATTGTCTGTTATATAACCCAACCAGGAGCCGTAGACGGTTTAAGCCTAGACGGGAACGAGCTGGGAAAACAGTCCGACAGGCCCACCTGTCGAAGCTTGGGATCCGAATCGGGTGCTTCGAGGTCGATATTGCGTCCAGATCTCTTGGCTGACGCGGCGAGGAAGACCGAGGCTCGAAAAATTCGGTCGGGCCCAGACAGGCGACAATGAGCGAGCTGCAGGAGGCGTGCTATGTAGACTGTCTATGTTCAGCAATTGGTACGGATGTCTATCGGAGCGACTGGATATTTGCACGGACAAGCGCGCAGTATACAATATCCCAACAGCTTTCGAGACCGGTGCTCAACTCTCCGAGAGACACAATTACAGGCACCGTACGAAGACCACCTTCCGGATGGGCACCATGCCGACGCCGATTCATCGCTGCAGTAGGACGAAAGGGGCCTCGCTTCCAGGCAAGTTATCCTGAAGGTTCACCAGGTACCAGCCTTGATTCTCGAGCAGGGAGAAGTGTGCGACCCTTGGCCAATCTATTAATTGCGATCATGCTGACTTGCATAGTCGGGAATGGCATAGTAAACCGAGCGACCTTCCACGCGAGGCCGGTCGTACGGCCATTTACCATGTGCTTCTGTCTGAACGTATACAAGCACGGACTGAAATCTCTGATTACTTAAATTCCGCGAGGACCCTCGCGCAGCCTAGTCAGCAGCAACCAGAACGAACGTCCGAACCCCTCGAAAGAGATATCTAGATGCGATCAGATGATTGAACCCTCCAATCCGGCTTAATTGACGACTTCAATTGACGCGGTAGGCCATCCAAGCCTTTCGCCGCCTTCTTTCGCGAAATAAAACCCGGGCGGTGCGCATTAACCATGTCCGCCGAGACGAACAATAACAACACCGCCGCCCCCACGGCCGACAATGCCAACCACGACCTCGAAGTCGAGAAGCTCAGGCACGACAGCGATGTCACGTCCCCGGGGCGTGACGACGGTGTCAATGGCACTCGGAATCCAAATTCGGTCCAGAAAAAGAGCAGCAGGCTGCCGGACTGGGTCACCGAACACTTGACCGCTCGCGATCTCAAAATTCTCATACGATGCAGTTTGGCAGCATGGGCGTCTTTCCTCTTCGTAGTCATCCATCCAGTCCTCAAAAACTTTGGCCAAGCTGCCTTCATGGGCATGTCAGTGCTACCCTTGTTACCCGGTGCTTCCATAGGACAAGACATTTACTAAAATTGATATCAGGCTATGTCTCTTTATAAACCCGCCCTCCTCGATTCTCCCCCTCTATCTGCTAGCTGCCACTACCATCCTACTCGGCATGTGTCTAGCATGGGGCTGGGGAACCCTCATGTTCCTCGCTGCCCTTTCGCGGCGAGATGACGCGCTCTATAATACCACCTACACAGGAATCAAGCAAGCGGCTGTCCAAAGCGGAGCCCCAAGCCCCACGCTCTACGTCCAACGCCAATTATTCAATGGCGAACTGCTTCAGACCGCACCGACAGTGGTCATGCTCGCGATGGGCTCCGTTTTCGTCTACTTTATGGCTAGAATCCAGGCAAAGTTCCCCAAACTTATCTTGGTCAGCATCTTCGGAATGATTGTGGTCGACCCGTACCTCAGCACCGCTCCTCTCATCAACAACTTCAACGGCACACTCCCGCTCATATTTGTTAAGCCTATTGCTGCTTCGGTTGGTATAGGTGTCGTCCTCTCCCTTCTGGTCTTCCCAGAATCCGGCTCACATGCTACATTGGCGTTGCTCTCGAAATCGCTCCACCGAGTGCGACAAGTCCTCGATTTAACCAGAGAGACGCTCCAAGATATGACCAAAGATATTCCTGTTGACGAGATCAACAAACTCAAGATGAAGATAGCTGAGGAGCATGCGGAGATCGACCAAGGGTTCACATTCATGGCTTTGGAGCCGAGCGTTGGAAGATGGTCCGGGGAGGACGTCAGGTCTTTGAAGACTATATTTCAGGATTTGTTCATCC
The DNA here is from genome assembly GCA_036971365.1 of Dactylellina leptospora. Lineage (NCBI taxonomy): Eukaryota > Fungi > Ascomycota > Orbiliomycetes > Orbiliales > Orbiliaceae > Dactylellina > Dactylellina leptospora. The sequence goes on along the minus strand of JAJTUC010000047.1, from coordinate 51,243 downwards.
GAACCACCGTCATGCTGAACTTTCATCTTTTCCGGCAAGAGTATCGCACCAAGATACTGCGTGGCGCTCCGAAAGGCTTGCATTACGCAGAGGAAGAGGACTCTGATAGCCAGGATTTCGAGAAGAGTCAGGAACACTTAGGAAAACAGAAGAAAGAACACAGACATGGGAAGCACCATCATAAGCCTCGCCGAGTCGGCGTAACCCAAACGCTCGCAACAATGACCGTATACGATTTTCTTCGACCCGATCCTGAAGTTGCAAAACTTGGTCAAGACGCCTTGAAAGCAGTCGAAGATGTCTCCCGCAATCTTCTCGCCGCCTGCGAGAACGCTCTTTCCACGTCCGATGAAATCATGACCTCAGTCAACAGTACTCGATGGTTCGGGACCCCCAAAAAGACTGACCTAGACATTATGGTTGAAAAACACACCCAAGTTCTAGACAGCCTCAAACAAGAACGTGAATACTTTTCTGCTCATGCTGCAGATAAGATGACGGACCCTGTTAGCCACCTTTTTGATGAAAATGGAAAGCTCTTTGACTCTTCGGAGAAGGACAGGGGTACAAAGTTGCCAGGTTTAATGATTGGGATCAACTACAAGCATCGAATATTAGCGATCGCGGACAGCTTAGTTGATATTCTCGGACGTTTGGTCGAGTTGGAGATGAAGAAAACGAAATCACGACTTTGGGCGCCTTTCGCATTGAGGGCGTTGTTTTCTTGGGCTTTCAGTCCGGAACCTGTTCGCGACGATAATGCGCTCGAGAGGACAGAAACCCGGCGCGAGAACGAGGAGCGGAAGTCCAGAAGGACGAAGACTAAAAAGGACAAAAAGGACAAGACCAAGCGGGCACCGCAACCTACTCAGGTACAAGTTGGTCGGCACAGGAACCCACTCGCTGAAGCTATAACCAGCGTTTTCCACTGGATCACGAATAACGATGGGGTCTTTGCCGCAAGGGTAGTCATTGTAACCTTAGCTCTCGCTGTTCCTGGAGTTGTAAAAGGTTCCGCAGCTTTTTGCTACGATAACAGAGGTACGTGCTTTCTTCATTATAAACCCTTAAGCCTCTACTAAATTGTCTACAGGCATCTGGGCTGTCATCATGGCACAGCTTACAATCTCTCAGTATCTCGGAGATTTTGTATTCTCTATCGCTATGAGAATGTTTGGTACCGTCGTAGGTGGTGTGGTTGGATTGGTGGTCTGGTACATCGGTGCTGGGTCGGGTAACGGAAATCCTTACGGCATTATGGCTATCCTCGCTCCCTTCATCATTTTTGGCATGGCTATTCGTATATTCGCTCCGCGAGAATGGATGATGCCGGCCGTAATGGGTGTGGCGACGATGATGCTCGTCGTTGGTTACTCTTGGGAGGCCAGGTACGTTATAATCATCCACCAAGCGATATCACAACTTTAAAATTGAACTAATGTTATTTCAGTTACCTACCACAGCTCATATACGCCGAGCCGGGGTATGGGGTTTTCTATCGGCGACTTATACTGGTGATAGTTGGGTTCGCTGCAGCAATTATCGTTCAAGTGTTCCCTCGACCGCCATCTGCAACTCGCAGCGCCTCAAAATCTCTTGCCACCGTCTTGTCAGACCTTACTCAATTTTACTCCGATACGATGTCACACTTCTTGAGCGCCCACGAAGACCCCGAGAGCACCCCTGAGAAACTGCAGGAGCGAATAGCAGCAATGTACACCCAACTCCAAGAGATGATGCCTCGAATAAAAATGGTTCGATTTGAACCTAGCTCCAGCCCTTACACATCTGAGAACTTGGAAAAGATTGCGGATTACTTGGGCAAGATTCTTGAAAGCTTAAGCATCATGGCTTTCTTGGCGGCCAGAATTCATCCTAACTATAGGAAGAGATTGGAGGTACAAACGGATTTCGCTAAAATGGAGACGATCGCTAGCATCATGGCTGTCTTGGGAGTGCTAGAAGGCAGTTTGAGAACAGGTCACCCGATGGCGGAGATCTTACCGGTTCCTCTGTTGGGAAAGCTGAGGAAGGTAGCTGGTCCTGCGGATGGTGTAGACTCACTGACGAAGGACATGTTGAAGGATAGCGAGGTAAGCGCGCTACTTTTTTCTGGACTACTTGAATGCCGAGGCTAACATCCAAATTTTAGTGGTCCACATTTGTTGTAATGCTGATGGCTGTGACCAGCTTATACTCGGTAAGGATATCGTCCTATATTTTCCTTATTCCCCGGGTTTACAATTGATAGACTGACATACCCTCAGCGTATTGACGACCTTGTCATAACTGTGAAAGACGCAGTTGGAGAGAAATACTACATCACGGGACTATCCAACCACCACCACCATCATTCGCACCAGGAGCACGCGTCGGAGGAAGGGCATCCGACAAGCAATGTATGAGTTATCGAGAGTATAATGGCTAGATAATATGTAATTTGTTGGGAATTTCTGTGTATATATATTGATAAGAGTTAATTCATCCCGCAGGATGTCGGTATCAAACTCCCCCGCATTTGGCATGTTGGGGACTCCTGTTAGTCGGCTATTTGGCCAGTGCCATTTAGCCAGTATGTATATTTAATGTTGATTGGAAATACATTCTTTCGTAGAGACATCGTACTCTTCGAGAGAGAAGCTGAAGGCACCGCCACGCGTGTAATTTGCCTGTGGCTTTAACGCGTTGAAAGACCCAACAGTACTCTCAACCAAACCAGAAACATTAAAACAGTAGCCGCGTGTACCTTTTCAGTCATCTACGTCAGCATAAAGACTACGTACCTCGGTAGAAACTCGAGATATATAACGATGGTCTAACGGCCACGTTTTTGGCCTTGTGAGGATATAAAAATTTGCGCATGGGTCGGGAGTAGCGAATCTCAGTCTGGCAGCATCAAGCACCACCACCATGAACACTATTATCGGCCCACGCCTTCATCTCTTCGAGATCGATGACCAAACTTGGTACGTACCTTGTGCTTTGTGTAAGTATGATCCGTAGGTGTGATTCTAATGCATATTCTCTCGCGCAGGTTTCCGCAATACCTCCGGGAGAAGATTCAGGCTTGCCTGACGTTGATGTGGACTATCTCCTTCCCACCGCTGGATCTCCCAAAGCCATCCGGCTCATACGGCTCGTCGGCATCCAAAGCTTTAGCAAAAGTTCTAAGGCAGGAGCTTGGGGATTCTTTGTCCGCGTACACCTTCATAGATTTCTGCGCTGGTGCTGGAGGTCCGACTCCAATTGTTGAAAAACATTTGAATAGTCAGCTGAGGAAAGAGGGTTTGGATCCGGTGGATTTTGTCTTAACTGATCTATATCCAAATCCTGAGGCATGGAAAAGGATTCAGGAGAGGAGTCCGGCGTTTAGATTCGTCGCTCAGCCGGTCGATGCAGGAAAGGCACCGAAGAAGGAGATACTGTTAGGTGATGATATTGATGGTATGAAAGAGAAGAAGATTTTCAGAATGTTCAATCTAGCATTCCATCATTTCGATGATGAGGGAGCTAAGAGAATTCTGAGAGATGCTGTGAATGGCAGTGATGCTATCGGGTGAGTGTTCAACCCCGACGGCGTCTGAATATCTAGCACTCTGCCTTGTGCACCTTGCCCATAATTGCAGGCGAAAGAGCTCGACCAGCGACATTGCTCTAGAATCCCTTCTAACTGGGAAATGACCGTAGGATCTTCGAGATTCAATCAAGAACACCCAACGGATTCCTCTCCGTCGCTTCCATCGGCCCGCTGCTGACGTTTCTCAGCCCCTTTCACGCTCCCTTTTGGAACTTTGGTCATCTGTTCTTCACATACGTGATACCAATTTTACCGTTCGTGATGGTATTCGATGGATACATGAGCGCTCTCCGAACCCGCACGCCACAAGAGATATTGAACTTGATTGATACGATTCCGGAGAAAGAGCGATCCGGTTGGGAATGGAAGTGGGGCAAACGGAGGTTTGCACAGCCGTGGGGGGATATCAACTATTTCATGGGAGTGAGGAATCCGGAATTAGTATCGAAGTCGGGGCTATAGAGGTTCATCCGGGACCGGTGATTCTTGGTAATCGTGGTTCAAGGTTTTGATCGAACCATGGTCCTTCGCGTGATCTCGAGGTTGCAGAAATACGATATCTTATTACAAAAGGGAGCTTCTCGGACCGGGATAATAGGATATTCCGTGACGGGGAGTTTCGAGATGAAAGCGGTTATTCGCAGAATACGAGATTTCATAGTCAGTGGCTATGGAGACGCTGTCCAGCATGAATCGTAGAACGAATTGAATCCAAAGAATGATGCAATCAAATGCACAATGCAGTACCTTGGGTAGAAACCTAGGTATTGGATGCTCCCTAAGCGACCGTATGGATATATATACACCCTTGCATAATTTCTCAGTAGCATGAAATTCGTATCGGCTATAGAAATCGTAGACCAAGGCAGAAAATAAGGCGAACTGTTGCGTTTTTCTACAACAATCGATTGCTTGCGATCTTTCGCTGGAAGTACAACATGCCGAACACAAAGTCATTTGGGATTAAACCCCAAACAAGGATTTCTTTGTTTTTTCCGTCTAGCCTGCCATTTGTTTGGTGGTTTGATACGCTGTTGTGGGGTCATGATCTCCCGACTAGTCAATCGACTGGTTGTAGCGTCTATGTGTAGCCCTCTAGAGTTGGGATGCTGACGGTGTTACCGCTCGACGATATCGCTTATTATCGGTAAATGTTCAAGAGCTTTTACTTAATTAGCGATGCTCAATTGGGTATATCATAGAATGCATTCTAAGAGATATATTCCTTGATAATCAATAGTTTGGCTGCTATATGCGTGTGTAAACATGCTAAGCTTCCAACTAACAGCTCTACCAGATTGAAATTCATCAAGGGTTCTAGCGCTTTGTGGTACTAGCGTGGTGGTGTATAGCTGACCCCACTCCTTCCAAAGATTTACCTTGTCGCTGGCCATTGTAACCGAGTTCTTTTGCACCTCGCGGATCAGCTCTCAAGTGCCATGCTGTAGGTGCATGTCTTTTGCATGCATGTATGCATGCATGCACGTCCATGGACAGGGCCCCATATTAATTGAAATACTCTACATTCGTGCCAGGCTTTAGGCCGAGGATCTATTTGGACCAGCCAGTCTGAGCTTTCCTCGATCTTGTGCCCATATTGGCCCGGGTAGTGCTAAAACGTCGATCCTCTACAGCATGGTGGTCTAACGAATAGCATTGTTCCTGTCGATAAAGGGTCAGCTGGCCATTATCGTTAGTATCCTAAAGCATCCCGATGACAAGGGACGCCTACCAAAACTGATAGTTTGATTGGTTGGACTCCTGGAGGGGTTTGGATTAGCATCCCACCTTCTCGGAGGAAACTTGTGGGTGATAGTGGTATTAACAAAAATCATTGAAAGTTCGGCAAGATTCCTACGGTGGCAAGAGGTCCCGCATCTAGATGCTCTGCAGGTCTCTTCTAACGGAGTGAATCTTATCCAAGATCACCGGAACGCCTTTGCCTATGTTTTACAAGTCCAGGCCCTCGATATTGCGCGCAAAGATAATCACATCCGTGGAGATGGACATCTTTTCCACACTTCAACCAAGTGGCAAGGGTAACATCAATATCTTGAGAATTTTAAGTTTTCATCCGCTTCAAGGTCTAGAAGAGATCTACGCTTAATTTTTGTCGTTAAGCCTTTCAATCTGCCTCCCACTCTATCGGGTACGCGAGGGTAAGAATTGAGTATGGCTCCTTCGGAATTCTCTCTGGTTAAAGTGGTTAAAGTGTAGAGAACCGGGGCATTGGAATTGGTATGAATCCAAGCCCCAATTTTCTTGATATGGGGACCCGCTGGCGAGAAATATGGACAACGGCATAGACCATGGTCTTCGTCTCGAAAAAAATCAATGGGGGACCCACAAGCGTATACACGATCACCTTCTCACGACCTTCGCGTGGCAGTTATCATTAAACTCAAATCGAACCTCGATTCTGCAACAAGCGTATTGTGTGGCGTTTTTTCGCCAGCGTGATAAGTCTCTATGCCGGCTAAAGCAGAGCAAATTTGCGGGGAAGTAGCTGGGATAATCTGACCTGTAATATCAGCACGGCTAAAAGAAACGGTAGGCGTGCCTAATATATTAACATTCCGATGTTGGATGACCGTTATACTGGTTGACTTTGCTAATTGATCGTATTTTATGCGGAAAGTCGACGTGCAAGGTACTTCTCTGTCTTGTCTCGTAAATAATCCTTTTCTGCTAAAAGGGTACAACAACGTGGTGAGATATAAAAGCAAAGCACGCCATTAGCCAAATGTATCTACAGGGGCGAACCGCGATTGACTACAAAAATGACCGATGCAGAACAAATCCTTTCTGTATGTGATGCAGGTTTGAAAGAGGTCATGACAATATTGTATGGATATCTCTACTAAGAGAAGCGTGATTTGATGTGGAATACGAGGACGGCTGGCTATATGCACGCGCAGACATATGCCGCTGTTTATTTTAAAGCCTACCGTCCGATAAATCCAGGACGATTTTCGGCTACGTGTTGTCCGAAAGTTTTACGAGAAAGGCACTTTCCAAGGCGAGTTCGTTACTTTAAGAGGTTTACTTGGTTCTTATTTTTGCACCACAACGAACGGTATCAAACAGAAGGTAAGAGTGGGGAACTTTCTCTAACGATGCCGTGAATTCCGTGCCGCTTCTAGAAGGACTAAGCACTCTTTTATTCTTCCCGTCACAAAGTGAGAACATCAGCAGCATGCAGGTCGGGTTGGCATTGACCACCGTCAATACCACAGCTGCAACTAAATGGCACAAAGCTTTCTGGAGTGCATTTGAAATGTATAGATGGTGCGCCCTTGGGATCGGCACACGCCTGCGGGTCTTAGACACCAGACTGATTTCCTGTATCCAGCGAATTGCAGCCCAGAAACCCGGGTTCCCCAGAGCGGAGAAGTCCTCGAGCTAAGGGACAAGGTATCAGATGATTGTTGAAGATTTTGGGTTTTCCGAGGTTAACAACATTATGGTATGATCTCGTGAGCGTTATCAAAATTCTTGAGCCGATAGAAAGCAAGCACGGATGAACCAAAGGTCAGCCATTCTGCAGAGACCACGCTCTTGCTCGGAAGAATTCAGGCTAAACTTTGTTTATATTATGGGGGTTCCTAGCAAGGGTGGCAAATACCATTCAAGGGTCCTTCTCTTGGGAAGGATTTTATTACGAATGTGGAGTCGAAAACTTAGACATCCCCTCGTTTTGCGGTCTTAGCTGGATGTTTCGAAGCAAAATGAGTTTTCAAACATCACGGCGATTGAGGAATTTCGTGAGAGTACCATTAAAATTATGATGTATCAATTCCTACTTGGTTCTGTACTTCGAGAACGACCTCACGGTTCGATTTTCATGCTGGACTGTTTCCGAAACCAAACTCTACAATTAGACGTGACCAACTCCCGATGTCTGATGCCTGTAAATGGAATTCCTGTCCATCGACTGTCGTGCATGGTGCGGGTAAATTCGAACGCAGGGACCAGGGTAAATGAGCCTGAAAGCTGCAGCCGCCGGGCCCTGGTTGGCTCAATTGGTGGTGGGTTGTCTTGGTGTGGGGTCGTATTTTGCCAGCGAATGTTCCATAGAGATTCTATTTTGCCTATCGTCAACGACCTAGTCGGCCCGTGGGTCCGCACCAAAATGGATAAAGTGCAGCTGGCTTTCGGATTCGTCGCCAGTCCTCGTACCCTGCCACATGATATTGTCAGAATCCTAGCCTGTGCAGTAGTCCATTCCCAATTGGAAAATTAATCCGGTTGGCCGAGTGGACCAAGGTTCCACCGCATCCAACACATTTCTCCAATGTGAGAAGCCAGAAGTGGGACGTGTGGCATCCATGTGCGTCAGAGGCACATGGAAGACTCGGAGAACTTTGGTGGTGGTGGAGCAGAAAATTAGTACACAGGCCTCGCATTCGCGTTTTTGGGGAGAAGTTCTTGTTTCTGAATGGTTTAGCTTCGGGGTCCCCACACTATTGGAGCGCGTGGGATGTGGGAGAACTCTCTGCTTGAAAAGAGGATCAGATCGATAATCACATTCCAGCGAGACCCTGGGATCCAGGATCCCGCTGCCCAGGATTCGTTCTAATCAGCAAATGCCTGGCTTATGGTCTGTACCGCTTTCTATAGGATGGTCAGAGGCAATCAATTACCACAGCGCAAAATTTGCGTGTTCTGTCATATTGTATTGTTGTCGGCTGTTAGATTTTTCCTTTTGCCTTTACGTTTTATAACTCGATTAGCCGGTTGTGGGTACGGGCAGAGTATTAACGAATGCCATAGCTCCGACGGCCATAATAAAAATTCTGCGAAGGCAAAAATCACTTAAAAGGGTTTTGTTAGTTTTACTAGAGATTTATATTTCTTATTCTACCGAACCGTGCCCACGCTAAACTAGAACCAATTGTACGAAGTATCGACTTGTTACTAGTGTGACAGGCTCTCAACCTTACTTCGCAGACTTCAAACGAAGAGCGATACAGTTGACCGGGTAAATCTCTCTCCCAAAATTCGTATCGCGCTTCTGTTTAGCCGGACGATCTGATGTCTCTGCTTCATTAGCACCCCCGTCCATGTGCAAAGGGTCTGGAGTACAACCACCAGACTTGGGGAAAAAGAAACGTGTACTAAGTCTTTGACAAGACGCGGCAAAAAGCAGACCCAGCAGTGGGGAGGCCATCGGCTGTCCCCAGAATGCGGAGGGAGATCTTTGAAGGACTCCAGCTGTGTATAAAGAGAACATCGTCGCTCCTTCCTTCCCTGGTTCTCTTCTTCTCCCAGTCAGTCGGGTTTCCCTTCAACAGCCTGCGCAATACTCCTTCTCTTCGGTGAAGAGGAGCCACAGAGTATTCAATCTCTAATCCACCAGACCAGATTCTGTGAATAGGTTCGTCTCCTGCGCTTTCGCAGCAGAATATTCATCGCCCATCATGCCTGCTATGGCCGCTCCAACGACCAACCAAGGTAACATCCTTGGTGGTCGCGAGTTCCCACAAGTTACCTGGTATAAGGATCCCGGTCTTCGAAAGCTCTACTTGCTCCTCTCGACCGTCATTCTCGTCTCTGCCACTAATGGTTTCGACGGATCCATGATGAACGGTCTCCAATCCCTCAACTACTGGAAAGATTACTTCCACCCGTCTTCTTCCCAGCTTGGTCTCCTCAACGCCATCATGTCCGTCGGTTCCATCGTCGCCGTCCCTTTCTCCCCATTCTTGGCCGACTGGAGAGGCCGAAAGGTCGCCATCATGATTGGTCTCGCAATTATGTTCGTTGGTGTCGCTCTCCAATCCGCTGCTCAAAGCCTCGGCATGTTCATCGGCGCTCGCTTCTTGATCGGTTTCGGTATCTCTTTCGCCCACGGAGCTGCTCCATTGCTCATCACTGAATTGGCGCACATGCAACATCGTGCCAAAATCACCTCCATCTACAATACCACATGGTATGTTGGATCCATCATAGCTGCCTGGACTACTTTCGGAACCCTCAAGATCAAGTCCGAGTGGGCCTGGAGAACCCCATCAATCCTTCAAGCCGGTCCAGCTTGTGTTATGATCTGTTTCATCTGGTTCGTCCCAGAATCCCCACGTTGGTTGATCTCTCGAGACCGCCACGAGGAGGCTCTTGCCATTCTCGCCAAGTACCACGCCAACGGCAACCTCGATGACGACCTCGTCCGACACGAGTTCATCGAAATCAAGGAGACCCTCGCCCTCGAAAGGGAGTTCAACAAGCAAAGTATCACTGTTCTCGTCTCTACCAAGGGTAACCGACACAGAATGTTCATTTGCTTGTGCGCCGGTCTCTTCTCTCAATGGTCCGGTAACTCTCTCGTCTCTTACTATATCACGCTCATTCTCAACCAAGTTGGTATCACCGACCAGGTTGATCAGCTTTTGATCAATGGTATCTTGCAAATCTGGAACATGATTGTTGCCGGTACTATGGCCTTCATGGTTGACCGCTTTGGACGTCGCCCACTTTTCCTCACCTCCACCGCTGGTATGTTGGTCTGCTTCATTGCATGGACAATCTGCTCCGAGCGACGTGAAACCACCGGAAACACTGCCGCTGGCCGTGCCGTCGTTGCTATGATCTACCTCTACTATACTTCTTACAACTTGGCTTGGTCCGGTCTTCTCGTCGGTTACACCGTCGAAATTCTTCCCTTCCAGATTCGTGCCAAAGGTCTCGCCGTCATGTTCTTTTTCGTCAACTGCGCCCTATTCTTCAACAATTACGTTAACCCAGTCGCCATCAAGAATATCACCTGGAAGTACTACATTGTCTACGATATCTGGCTGGCTATCGAATTGGCCGTCGTCTACTTCTTCTTCATCGAGACCCGATACACTCCTCTTGAGGAGATCGCCAAGTACTTCGATGGTGAAGATGCCAAGGTCGGTGGTGAAGCTGCTACTGGACACGGCAAGGAGTTGCTCAACGCCCTCCACGAAGACGGAAAGTTGGCCGATGATAAGGTCACTGTTGAGCATTTGCAGAAGGCTTAAACGCCCATTGTAAAGATGAATATGCGTTGATAATATACTCATTTTCTTTCTATGTAATTATCTTTTAATCTAGTTGACCATACTACAAATTAAATGATATACGATTCTACTACAATTAACTTTTACTTGAAGTCGGTATAAGCTTCGGTGATTTTAGCTCGTATTCGTTTGATGCTGTGTGGCTTTCTCGTCCATGCGAGTTGTTTACAATTCCCGTTTAGCCAATTACCTCCATCGTTGACTAGGTCGGTGATAATACCCGCCAGCCGAAAATTTGCGACTGCAGCTCACCTAGGTTTCTTTTGCCGGTTCCTTGAACAACCGAAGACTTGCCAGAAGCCCATAAGCATCTTTACCAGGGACAAAGCGAGGCATTCAAGGGCTTACGAAAACCAAACCAACCAGCCTGGCACATCATATTATTGGAGGAATTACTGAAAATTGAAGAGAAAGGTATTCCCGATGATATCTCGGCCGAGTTCTACCGTACATTCCAAAGTTTCAAACGAAAGAACATCCCAATAACCAACAAAACTGTACAAAACTCGGAATGCTTATGTTTTAATTGCGCTTTCGCTTCGCATGCCCTTTCAGAGATCCCAGCGACGCGGTTTGAAGATCGATGGCTGTCTTGAACAGTCTCCTCACCCTCTTTCGCCTCAGCAACTTCATGATCCTCTCCACCCTACCCCCACCCTCATATTTATCTCTCCAGAAATGGACTTTGAACTCGGCGGTCATATGGTTGCTGGTTCGAACGCGGCCTCGTGTGCCCTCTTCAATTGATTCCGAGTATACTTTCACGGGATCGGATTTGATTGAAACGCCATGACTAGTGTGGATATTTGGTCTATCCTTCTCCTTGCTTTTCCGCTTCTTGAGTGATAGCTTCCGGCGTAGACTGTGCCCTAAGGGATTTTTTGGCGCCCTTGATTGTTCCTTCCTATCCTTATCCTTGCGATTCTTCTTATCCCGCTTTTCGGTCTTCTCCTTTTTCCCTTTAGAGCCCTTCTTTGATTCTTTTTGGTTTGCTTCCACAGAATCAACTCTCAAGAGAGACTTTGCGGCTTCAGTTTCGTCTACGGAGAGTTCCGAAGGACTAGACTTTGGGGAACTTGGTCGTTGTTTGGAGCTTTCTCCATCCCTGTTCATGTCGGGTAGCGCATCGCGTGGATTGGTAGCGGGTCTGAAGGTTATCTCGTACGGCTCGTTTCTTTCGACATCGGAGTCGACCTCCCAGACGCTGATTAAGGAGTCTACGGACGTTGATGGGAGGACGAAAGTTGGATCCGATTGCTCTCTGATTTTGCTCGACGGGCGACTGGATCGAGAACTCTTTGAATTGCCCATCCACGACAATCCAAAGCGAGGCAGGGGTTAGTGTGCCGCGGCAAAGATAATGATAGTAGAGCAGATATTGATCAAGCGAATTAAGTAAGATAACGTGTATTCAAACGAATAAGACGACGCTACGACCGAGATGAGAAAACCATGTAAGTGAGAGGAGAGGAGGGCAACATCAGTGTTCCTCCGAGGCCCATGCTCCTAAGCGAGGTCCAGCCCTCAAGCGTCCCTCTAGTGTCCCGCCTACCAACTTTACATTAAACGCATCCTTGAATATAAAGTCGATTTGCGAGGTGTTTGATTGTGTGTGACTGGGCGAGAGCTCCAGGCGATCCCGACCCCCCTGGTTGCAAAAGCCCAAACCCTTTTATTTAGCGACTACCATTCGTGTATATTTGCGCATTCGAAAACGACTCACAGCCGAGATTGGTTCGGGTTTGACCTGACTTTCTTAGATATTGCATGATTTAGATGGCTTCAAACCAAAAATGTGGTTCTATGAATTATCATTCACGTAACTCAACACATTTGGGGCTCTAAAATACAACAGGAGCAGATATGCAAGTTTCTTAGAGAGAGTAGGACGCGTATATGTGCATATCAAGATCCAGGGGAAGATGTCTCAATCCGTAAGGTCGTTGCTTCGTGCGAAATGTTTAAACCCCGGCTCGCGATTCAAAAACTGGAACTGATAACTTGGGACGTTTGTAGCTTAATAAAACATGTCCGATCTTGGCATCGCCGCCGACGAATCGAGGTGTCGGCCCGAGAAAACCAGCGTTTCGGGAAACCCCCAGAACACAACCATTTCCCTGGGTTTCTCAAAATTTGCCACTAAATGGGCTTAACCTCGTTGGATATTTTCCGTGCATGAATCTTCTTCGCACATATGATCTGATCGAAACGTGATCAATCTAGCGGATGAACAGGTACGCGACGTTGATTGTTGCCACTAAAGGCTGTCGGCTGCCATTTTCGGGATACAGGAGCCAATCGAATCAACGGTGAACAATCATCGCGCACTAATGTGCGAGCCCCGGGGTGGGATCGAACCTTATGCGGGGATGGACTGCTTAACCAAACACGGGGTATCGGATGAAGGTATCGTATAAAGCTGTGGACGCCCTTGATAACAATACTTTGGGGCCTGCATTGACCGGATTCATCTCAGACCAACTTGTACTTGTTCCACGCAAACATAAGTTGAATGAAGATTTTGAAATATATCTCTCGACTCTTTTCGAGGCCGTATCGCGATCACGCACCAATCAACGCGAGAACACAATCACACATTCCGAACACAAAACCTTCTGATCTACCCAAAATGGGTGAAACCCCAGTGGTAACCGCGGCTAGTACTCCAGAGCCGGAGACACCGGCGCAAAAGTTAGCACCTCTTGAGCAAAGGGCCGTTGACGAATGTCGGCCGGTCAAAGTAATCGTCATCGGTGCTGGCATTAGTGGTATTCTAGCGGGAATTAGGTTGCCACAACGAGTCCAAAATCTCGACCTCGTTATCTACGAGAAGAATCCAGAAGTTGGAGGGACATGGTACGAAAATAGGTATCCCGGCGTAGCTTGCGGTATGTGAACAGATAGAATAGGGCTTCGTTTTAGCTACTAAATAGAGAAATTTACTGATAAATGATAATCAGACATTCCATCTCATTCCTACCAGGCGTCATTCGAACCGAACCCCAGTTGGAGTAGATTCTACGCCCCTGGTGCTGAAATTGAGGAATATTGGAAGCATGTTGCCCGGAAGTACGGTGTCTACAGATACCTTCAACCAAGCAGAAAGGTAATTGAAGCGAAATTCGACGAGACGAAGTGTAAATGGGTAGTCAGAATTCAAAAATTAGATCCACCCGAGCAAGAGATATTTGAAGACGAATCCGACATTTTATTTGCCTGTATTGGCGCATTGAATGAGTGGAAGTGGCCGGAAATTCCTGGACTCCATGATTTCAAGGGCAAACTCCTTCATAGTGCGACATGGGAAGATGATTATGATTATGAAGGTAAAGACGTTGCAGTCATTGGTATTGGATCTAGCGCCATTCAGATTGTCCCAACAATGCAAAAGAAAGTCAAGAAAATCGACCATTATGCCAGGGGAAAGACTTGGATCGCAACCCCAATAGCGGGCGAATTTGCTGAAGCCAAGAACCCGGAAGGCAAGGACTGTAAGGAGACCCTCTACGTATACTAGTACTAAGAAGGGGTTCTGACCCAGCTACTCAAAAAAAACAGTCAATTTTACTGAGGCAGATATCAAAAAGTTCAAAGAAGATCCAAAGCACTTTTACGAATACCGAAGAGATCTGGAACATGAACTAAACTCGGCGCATACTATAACGATGAGAGGAAGCGATCTCCAAAAGGGTGCGACGGAACTATTTACCGAAAAGATGAGAACAAAACTAGCTTCGAAACCCGAAGTTTTTAAGTCGCTGCTCCCACCGTTCCCTCCAGCGTGTCGGCGCTTAACGCCAGTAAGTCTTAGGATGAAACGCCGCTCGGAAAGCAATCGACTAACACCCCTTCGCTTTGCTTCAGGGACCCGGTTATTTGGAAGCCATCGCTCAAGATAATGTTAACTTTATTTCGGAGGAAATATCATCCGTAACCCCAGAAGCAATTGTTACAGTAGACGGCACAGTTCGACCTGTAGATGCTATCATATGTGCGACAGGGTTCGATACAACCTGGACAAAACGGTTTCCAATAATCGGTCGAGGTGGGAAGGTACTTGCTGAAAAATGGAAGGATCACCCAGAGACATACATCAGTCTTGCTACAGACGAATTCCCCAATTATTTCATGAGTTTGGGACCGAATTCTGGTGTTGGGACTGGAAGTCTGACGATTGTGTTGGAGAGAGTTGTGGATTACGTTTGCATGGCGGTCCAGAAGATTCAAAAGGAAAATATCAAGACAATCGAGGCGAAGGCTTCGAGTGTTAGAAATTTCCAAAAATATTGCGACTCGTATTTCCCTGGCACAGTATTTTCGATGAAGTGTAGGAGCTGGTACAAGGGGGGTACGTATGATGGGAAAGTTTCCGCATTGTGGCCAGGTAAGATGCTATCCCTCTCAAGTTTGAAGTACATAGGTTAATGGACAGAATCTAGGCTCCTGTTTACACGCAGAAAGGGTTTTAAGTAATCCCCGGTGGGAGGATTGGGATTACCAGTATATCAATGATAGTGAACATGGGTGGCTTGGGAATGGGTGGACGATGGCTGATATCAAGCCAGAAGCGGATAGGGCTTATTATTTGGAGCATGGAAAAGTTGATATCCCACCAGTGGTAGCGTAGCGTTAGTTTCTTTCTAAAGCGTATGCGTCGAATCGTTAGCGTTTATTCAGCCTCCAATGTCTAAGAATGTCACCTCCGTAGAGCGCATTAATCAAAGCATGACAGAATCAAGGAATTATCGAATTGTCGGCATGAGCATGATGACCCGGGTACGCCTACCTGACGTAGGAACTCCAAGATGTATCATCCTGTATAGGCACGGCTGTGTTGAGCAAGCTACAAGGTACCGACCCATGAAGCCAAGTTGGGATTCCAAATCGTCTCTTCTCAATGCTTACACGCCTTCTTTAAACGCTACGTACGCCCCTTTAAATTCCAAGGCGCCTCCAGTGTGGTCAAATATGTCCGCCTCTGGAGGAGAGTACCAGGAATGTCAGCCTGGCAAACGCGTTGGTTTTTCAGGAGAGCAAAAGAATTAGCTGAAACCTGAAACGTGAAACGGAGTCCCGCGACGCTATTATTGGCCGCGAGAAAGGTTTCCCCTTACCTACTCGATGTGATTCGTTGACAGCTAGTCCCGGTACCCTTGCCTTCCAACCCAAAGCAACCAAAGGAGAGGCCCAATGTCACAATGAGGCCAACGGGCTAAGCTTTTGTAGCCGAATATTGGTGGATCAAGGTCAGCATTGTCTTGGGGCTCTGTAGTCACCACCTTCGCTTTTAAGAACCATTATGAGCCCCCTTTCCTTTGCCAACCTTTCTAACTCACACAGACTCTCTTTTGTTCTTTTTTTTTCTTGGTGTTTACGAGCTTCGAGGTTTTGTTGGTGGCCGGTATCTTACTATTCTCTCGCTGTGCGACTCTTTTTTGTGTGAAATTCAATCTGGTCGTTGCTTTTATAACGATACGAACCCCCCACAGCCTGGAACGTTCTTAGACACTTCTTTTCTCTCCGGCCTCACGTCAGCGGCTCTTTGGTTGCTCTGCCTCGTCAGATCTTCTCCCTGGTAGCGGTATCGCAAGTTCGACACCGCTCTAACATTCCTTTTCTATCAAGATATTTCAGTGGAATACTCACAGACTCTCGTTCTATTTCCCGCCATCTCTAGGCTCCAACCCTCCACGGTAGATATATAGTTTCTGTGCAGCGCACGTCGAAGCTCTTACGATCATTTGAAAGAAAAGCATATCTCTAACGACGATTCTTCCCCCATCAATTTACCTTTTCAGCCCCGGTATAACGTTTCAACTCGGGCGAAAATGTTTAAAATGTTTTCCACGACAAAACTTTTGGCGTTACTTCTAGCGGCTGCTTCTATTGAAGCCCTCCCGATCCCTAGCCCACAAACACCCGACTTCCATACACTAGAATCATGCCCAACGGATGGGTCTATTGTTTGCAGCTCAGATGGCTCTGAATTTTCCATGTGCAATTTCGGAAAGGCGATTCCAATGGGAGCTGTTGCTGCCGGCATGGTTTGCCGAGATGGCGAGATGGTGGCACTAGACGACTCGGCTATGCCTTCAGAAATGCCAGCTTCGTCGTCGCCGCCAATGGTCCAACCCACTCCGACCATGATGACTTCGGTTATCATGACCTCGATTGTTATGGAACCCACAATGGAACCCACAATGGAACCGGCGCCGACGTCACAGGAGAACACCTCGACTAGCACTATTGTGATCACTACGACCCGTATTCAGCGACTGACATCCACTCTCAGAGTCACAGCCACCACGCCGGCCCCCGTCGAGACCGATGTTCCCAGTATAACAATGGCAACCTCAATCGCGACATCGGCGCCCGAGTCTACCCCGGCTCCAGTTTCTTCGCCTAGCAAGATTGATATCACCGTCGATATGCTACTAGCGCTTGCGCCAAGTTCGAAATCCTGCGACGGAAAGAACATGACGGAGTGCGGAACCGCCATGGATGCCGCTCCCGAAATCAATAAGGCATTCAGCAAATACGGCATCAACACTGTCGGCGAGGCTGCAGCGGTTCTTTCAATCATGGTCTTCGAGTCTGTTGGATTTCAGTTCAATACGAATCAATTCCCTGGTCGACCGGGCCAAGGCACCAAGGCCATGTTGATGCCTAACTTTATCGTCGAGTACGCTCAAACTTTCGGATCGACAGATAACATTGCCGCGGGTCTCACCCCGGCCACGATCGATAGTGCCAGCGATGATGTTAAAAATGCTGTTTTGAGCACTGTCATCACCAATGACAGGACTTATGCCAGCGCTGCGTGGTACTACTCTACCAAGTGTACTGATGATGTCAAGGCCGGTCTCCAACAATCACCAGTCACGATAGCAAATTGGTCCGCCTATATTACCAAGTGCGTAAACACTGCGGTGGACAATGACAGACAGACTGGCTTCATCAAGGCAGTCGAGGCTCTTGGAGGCGCTACTCCAGTATAAATGACGAAATGTATGAAGATGATTTTTTCTTACTTTCGTTTTGATCATAACTATCTTGGAGGATTTCTTAGCTTCTGGGTACTTGCATTTAAAAGGTGTTTGGAATGTAAATTCATATTTTTTGTACCTAGGATTGTCATATACCGAAATCGCTGATCAGAAGAAATCTGCCAACTCGTATTCCTGTCGACGAGTGAAACTTCTTGTTTCCTGTCCCGTAGAGTTATCGAGGTGCTTGCGTATTCGCCTTTGTTTGTGGCAAAGCTTCAATGACAACATGTTGTCTTCGCTGTTAGAACAGATTCCAACAAGCTCCATTGGAATCGAAATGCTGTTGGTTTCGTTTGGTACCAAATGAAATTGGCCTGCACTTTTGCCCGCGATAGAATTCAGGAAATTGTGGGAATCTTAATTCTTCTAATAGATTTCCGGACTGAATAATGTGTAAATGAGGCATTTCATACCTGCGGCGTATACACTCGTCGTTGCTGCGTGAGATGCGGCGGATTTGGGGATCTGTACTTTAAGCTCAGAGATACAAGCGACCACCATCTTTCACGCCACGCACGTGTCACGGCGGAAACGTATTTATAACCCGCTGTGGGAAATATTTGAAACTATAGTTGAAGGATAGATAGCATTGCTTCCTCTGCTCCCAATGATATCTACTATCTTCTCATGATACCACCCGTCTTGGGAGGGGATTGCTGGATGTTGCACGTTGCCTCTAGTAATCTCGCCTAGCGGCCATGCTAAACGGAAGCATTCTGCGAGCGAGCTTGGGCAGGACGACCCCTATATCGGTACGCATCGCTACGTATCCCGCTGAGATTTGGTGATGGAGGAAATCTTATTTCGGTGCGCTATCTCTGGGAACGGGATAGCGGGGCCGCTGTCAGGCCTCAAAGGAACCAGACTGTAGGGGGTGCCTCCGTAATCGATCGTGTTTGGGAAAGCGAAAATGTTCAATGCAAATTGGCAAGAGAATGCGAATGTGATATTTCCTAGTTACCACGGCCACCAACACCTTTTTTTGAACTTTGCCATTTCAAGTCTACGAAATGCATTTCTTAAACTTTGATTTGAAGTGGTAAAAAGCAACTACGAGGGTGATTCCTAGGCGATATCTTATGTGTAAAATTGAATCGATGCTAGCCTGGTTCTATCTTGTATATAAATGATGGTCGTCCGCGAGTTGGATGAAGCTGCGGCTTGTCGTCTCCTCCAAAATATTGCACACTCTCCCTAGGCCGTCTTCAGCTAGATCTGTCGTGCTAGACAAGCAATTGGCGTATGTTCCGCCTGTCCACTCCTTTCACAATGCATTTCATCACTTTTATAACCATCTTCCTCCTCTTCTTCACATCAGCGATGTCCGCCCCCTATAAACCCCCAACGGCGATCCTGGTACCCCTCTATATCTACCCTTCCCCGGGCGCCTGGGACCCATTATATAATGTCATAGCGAGATACCCCAAGCAGCCCTTTACAATAATCATGAATCCTGACTCAGGACCCGGTGCTACCGCGCTGCCCGACGCAAACTACATCACCGGCATCTCAAAACTCAACTCGTTCAGCAATGTGCGAATCGTAGGGTACGTTCATGTATCTTACGCCACAAGAAGTATGGCCGCCGTTCGCGGCGAAATCCATAAATACGCCGCGTGGAGCTCTTATAAAAAATCAGACATCAGCGTATCTGGAATCTTTCTCGACGAAGCACCCTCGGAAGTCGGAGCTAAAAATGTCAATTTGATCTATATGCAAAATGTCCGCCGTTCAATACTCAATGAGTTCGCCGCGATACAAAAAGATGGGTATACGATCACGAACCCCGGGACGATATCGGACAAACAGTTTTACCAATACGCCGAGTTGGTAGTTTCTTATGAAGATCCGTTCAGTAATTATTACGATCCGAATACATTGCAGACGAGCAAGGATACGAGTAAAAGCGCGGGCACACCCGCTGCGCAGCAGGGTATCATCGTGACATCGTTTACGGGGACGGAAGCGCGGGAGCGATATCTATTGGAGAAGGTTGTGTCAAGAGGGATTGGTCAAGTCTATTTTACCAGGGATCCAGACTATCAGGTTTTCGGCACGGACCTAACGCTTTTCGTTAATCAGATCGCGAAATCGAATGGTCTTGCAAAATGATAATGATGTGACAACTGTAAACATTTGGGTCCAGATTCGTATATGTATTTATTTGTTTTCTTGAATGTATATATTAAATTTAACGGCTATTGTAATCCGCCATCCTTAAACGATACAGGATCAATGAAGTAATCATCGACGTGACCGGAGCAGCTCACATATCGCGGCTGCTGAACAAGGATTTCTATAGGTAAGTCAAGGGTAAAAGCAGTCAATGGAACCTATTTATACACGAATCGAAAAGAAGAAGATTACTTTTATCCCTTTTTCTACAGCAAAACCGCTAAAGTTGAGGTAAAAGGAGAAGGCAAAACCCAACCGGAAACTCCCAAGTGAAACGCGAAGGAAAAAAAGAGGTACAAACTAATACATTACTCGTCGTAACCTGAGAGGTTGCGGGCGTGATGGCAGAAACAATACGGTATAGTGGTTGAATAGAAGTGACTGGGTAGGGTGACTATTACTCAGGAGGCGGTTTTGTTGGCGATTTTGTCGGGGGTGCTATCCGAGTCGGAGAAGGCATTCTCGCAGGAGCAGTTTGTGAGCGTGAGGGAGGCTTCTCGATCGCAGACTCCTCTTGACCTTCATCTTCGGCAATCGGTGCACAATAAGTGCGAAGGACGTGCTTCAAAGCCGGTCTACGAATCGGTTTTGCGAGAAAGTAATTCATACCGCTTTCCAGGCCTTTATTGAGATTGCGTCAGCCTGTAGTAGCGACGGTGGGGCTATGTTATGTTGATACGTACACTCTTTAATATTGCTCTCTTCAGTCAGAGCTGACAATGCTATTATGGGTGCCGAGTATCCTAACTCGCGAATTATTCTCGTACTTTCTAAACCATCTAGATTGGGCATCTGAAATGTTGTTAGTGTTTCTGTATTTGGAAACTGAAATAGGGTACCATACCTGCACATCCATAAAGACTATGTGGAACGCTCTCCCAGCTTTAATAGCCTCCTTGATCTTATCCACCGCTTCGACCCCGTCATCAGCCAATGTGACATTCTCGATTCTCTCAAGCTTGAGCATTCTCAAAACCACTTCCTGGTTAATCTTATTATCCTCAGCCACCAAAACTCGGACGTTGTTGGCGTCGAAATTCTTGCCCAATTTTCCGTTCATCATCAGTACCTTCTTACTAGGCACTCCCTGATCATCCTGCGAAGGAACGAAGAAAGGTTTCGAAAACCCAACCAGTCGAGGTTGAGGCAGAGCAGCGAGACGTTCGGCATTGGTGGCCGTGGGATCATGAGCTTTATCCGAAGGCGTCATAATGCCAGTGTCTTTATCGAAGCTCGCGGTTTTATCATGAGATACGCTTCCTTCCCTCGAGCTAACGGTGGAAGACGTGTAGCCATCCTTGGAGTATCGTAAAGGTATTCGCAAGGTGAAAGTACTTCCCACACCCTCCTGGCTGTCGAGAGTGATAGTACCCGCCATCAATGTCGCAAGTTGTTTACAAATCGATAAACCTAACCCAGTACCGCCGTATTTTCTATTAAGCCCGAGCTCACCTTGCACAAACGGCTCGAAGATAGATTGTTGTTGATCGGTCGGAATCCCAGGTCCCGTATCCTGCACTTTGAATTCAAACATGTAAGATTTGTGATCGAGGGAGGAAGGGACGTCGGATGCAATGCTTGGTTGTTTTCGGGTATCGGAGGAACTGGTAGGTGCGAGGGTTGTCGTCGTCACTGGGTTCTTCTCTAGCTTTTCATTTGTGGCGTCCATGGAGCTTTCGGAGAGTGCTTTCGAGGGGACATTGGATCTGGGGCGATTCCGGGAGGAGTCTCGTGAATGTGGTAGCGGGGTTGGTGAAGGTGGAGGTCTCGTTTTGACTTCTTTTCCAAGGGAGATTATGAGTTGGACGGACCCGGATTCCCTGCAGGAGTGTTAGCGATGGCGATACCAATCTCTCAAGGGAAAACTCACGGCGTAAACTTGAGGGCGTTGCTGATCAGGTTAATTATGATTTGGAGGACTCTGTTCGAATCACCTAGGACAATCATATCTTGGAGGGTGGCCTCCGGGAACGTGGTGACGCTCAGTGCGATCTTGCCTTCTCGAGCCTGCTTGTCAAAGATGGCTAATACCTGGCTGGTGATATCACTGATTCGGAATCTCTTGAGATCAAGGTTGATGGCGTGGCCACCAATTTGGGTTCTGCTGAATGTCAGGAGATCGGTGAGAAGGTGTAATAGTAGCTCTCCGCTCTTGTAGACGATTCCTAAGCTCTGTTTGATGCGCACGATATCATCGTCCGCGAGACAGACAGCGCACATTCCTAGGATACCGTTCAACGGTGTTCTGAGCTCGTGTGTGATATTTGCTATGAATCTCGATTTCGCTTCGTTCGCGGTCTCGGCAATTTGGCGTTGCTCTTCCAGTTGAACCGTCCTCTGACGCACGCGGTCTTCTAGAGTTTCGTACTGTTGTTCCAGCTCCTCGGTCATACGATTGAATTTGTGGGTGAGATCTGTCAATTCGTCGTGGATGAGATGTTTTCGCTCTGCAACTTTTGAAGGGATCCGAAAGGTATTTCGAGAGTCGTCCTTTTCTTCGTCACGGCTATCTCGATCATTGGGATTACCGGCTTTACCAAATCGAACAAAGTTGATTGCGGATTTGACTACTTTAGAAGCCCGTCTCTGAGTTTGGTTGTCGGGTTGAGAAGGGATGACGGGGCTATCGGGACCGTCGCTACCTTGCCGGAGATGGCCGCCAGCTTCACCAGATGCCAGAGACAAATTCGACCTGCTGTGATCTCGCGGTGGAGTGAAAGCTGAAGTATCGCGCTTGCTATTTTGGGTCGCGTCGGAGAGGCGAGTGATCGGCCTCACGAAGAGATGAGAGAGAGGCCAGACCAGGAGGATGACGACACCCAACGTCCCGAAGACCGTGGCGAGAAGAATATTACGAAGTTGGATGACGGGTCCGAGAACTTCTTCGTAAGACTGAGCGATTATGACACCCCAGTCCAAGTAGGGAACGTCGAGTAGGACGTAGCCGACGCTGAACCGGTGGTTGGAGATATCCCTGACGCTGAGATCTGCCCGTGAAGGGGCACCCTTTCCGTTGTGGTATAGGTCTCTGACCGTCGTCCAAGCGCTCATCGGCCCGGAGACTCCGAATATATCGGCCTTTTCGTACGCGGGGAGGACGAATCGAAACGAGGTGTTTCCGGTGACGGTTGCGTCGGTGAGATTTTCGCCCGACCAAAGGTTGGTTGGGTTCTCAGGGCCGACGACGAGCATGAGACCGGTCTCGTCAAGGCCGAGGCGTCGGTTCGAGATTTCGACGAGGATGCGAGCGTCAACGACGATGGTGAAAAAGCCGAGCAAGGGCCGGTTGTCGCCGTTGTGGGTTTGATCAAAGACGGGAACGGTGTAAGAGGCTAAGTAGAGGGTTTCGTTGATTCTCACAGGTCCTTGGAAGGTGTAGTTGAACTGTTGGATGGTAGTTGGAGTGAAGATGTCAAGTCTTTCGGATTCGGTGGAGTTAAGTAAGGAAGCCCTGGGGTATAATTCGTCAGGGAAACCCTCATGACCGTTCCAACTGTAGCCAGAGCCGTTCGGCTGGAACCCGGGTGCGAGGTAGGGTTCGGTAGGGGTGATGCCATTGATACCGACCGCGCAGGCGCAAGTGACGTTTACAAAGGTTTCGGTCAGGTTGGAGTTCCAAAGGACGGCCTGGAGGAGGTAGGGCTGGGTGTCGAGAGCGACGGCGATATCGGTGATGGTGGTGTCCCAATTGGTTGATGAAATGTTGCCGGTATAGTACCTGGTGAGAGCGGCCTGGATGAGGAGCCTGGAGGAGACGGAGGTGATGGAGTTTTGGAGGATGGCGAAGGCCTGGGAGAGCTGGTCGGCTTTGAGGGAGGCGACGAGAGCGAGACGGCTGGCGCGAAGGTTGACGACGAAGTGGTAGTTTTGAACCCACTATCGTATGATTAGCAAGCGCCCGACGAGTATACCAGGATAGGAGGAGTTTACGGATATGAGAGAGGGGATGCCGACGCAGCAAAGGGCGAGGACGGTGACGAGGATCTGTGGCAGGAGTTAGCGACCGATGGTGATGGCGACGGCGAAGGAGGAAGCATACACCCAACTGCTCTCGAATCTTGACCCTCATCCTCCGCTATCCTATCTCGGCCGCCCAAGACGACGAGAGATCATAACATCACCGGGGAAGCGTGTCTGGTCGGGGTTCGGTCGATGAACAATGGCGGTGGCGGACAGCGGATGGACCGGGGAGGAGGCACCGTCGGACGGGGTCGACGACGAATGAGATACCGACCAGAGGCGATGGGATGCCACTGTCGCAGGCCGGTTTGAAGGAAGCCGAAACGAAGCCGAGTCGATGTCGGGTCGATGTCGATGATGAGAGAGAGAGGCAGCGATCCGCCAAATAAACAAGCAGCCGCTGCTAATAATAATATTTACGAGCGTAGTCTCGAGTGTTTAATTGGCGGCGGGCCCACTCACCCAACTGCCATTGGTGCCCGGTACGTAATGTCAGCGCACGCCCGGATCCAGCATTCCGGCTCCAACCAGCGCATCTCCACGGGCGCTCCTTCTTTTTTTAATTTTCGATCGAAGTTTTGATCGAACTGGACGTGTAACTGGTCGATGCGATCTGTGGATTGAAACCGCACGTCTCCCTCTCTGCGCTTCTGCCTGGTGCAGTTAGCGCGAGCATTCCCATACACATCAGCCAACCACATGATGCCCGCTCAGAGACCGAATTTGCGCCTGGCCTCTGCTTAAACATACAGAGGCCAGGCTGACATAGATATATAAAGCCAAGCGGTCTTGGACTGTTGGCAAACTCCAGCATGACGACATGCTTTGACTCTGTGCCAAATCCGTGCCGTCGCTTCGAGCTCACGGGCAGCGGTCACGTCGAGTCCTCCAACCGCAATATCTACGCGAGGCCCACATGCACTCCGCATTTGCTCCTTTCCAGCGGTGACGTGGGTCTGTATGGTGATCAAGCTGCGAATAAACTGTTTTTCCCCAGTCTTATAAGAGCAGATAAAGGTCTGCGAACCCCCGCTCCCTCACTTCTCCATCAAACCCCAGGATATACAGATATACAGGACTATACAAAAAACTATCTTTAAACATGGTAACCGCTTCAGCTGTCCCCGGTACTGGGCACGATTCCTGGCGCGATCTGTGGAACCGGGTCACTTCCAACGTCGGTCTGGGTTTCCTCAACTGGCCAACCAATGTCGAGGACACCGATCTGATCTGGTTACACACCACCACCGCATTTCTGCGCAACGAGGAATGGTGGACCGAGTTCAATGCCTCATTCTTCCACAGAAACTCCGGCCAACGTGAGTAAACTTCCCTTCCACTCGTTCTTTCGGTCCGTTCCACCGTTTTCCAGTCCGTTCTTGTGCTCCACGCGGAATCCCAGCTGGTCTTTCAGCTGGTCTTTCAGCTGGTGTTGCATATGGGCGCGCAACACGCTGCACACGCCGCATTCGCAGTCTCGTGAGCGATTCAAAAGTGAAATTTCACCCCGCGAAATGGAATTTCGTATCTCTACATTGCATCGGAAGGGAATTGAAGGCGTAAGTTTGTACTGAATGTGACACTAGACCCCTCTGATTTGGTGGCCGACATTGCCAGCATCATCGGCCTCACAGAAGACGACCACGAAACACGCGAACTAGTCGCACGACGAGCGGAGCTGTTCCTCAGAAAAATCATCGTCGGAAGAAGAATCAACGTCCAGGTCGAAAATGGCGGGGCCGTTTCCCTCCCACCCAGCGGTTCCAGCGGCATCAGCGCCAAAGAAATGCCAGTTCCCTTCAAATCCATACCTGCGCCTGGTAGCATCGTCAACATGAACGTCATGTTACCCCCCAACTTCAAAAACGGAGTGGTGAAATCAGAAATGAAGATGGTTGAACCTGAAGGCTGGGCCGTGATCTCCGACATCGATGATACCATCAAAATCACCGACACGCTGTCTATGAAGCAGCTTCTCGTCCACACCTTCGCCGAAGATCCGCAGCCCACACCAGGCTTCCCGGACTTTTACAAACAACTGGACGAAATCCTTGATCAACCGGCTTGGTTCTATCTTTCCGCTTCCCCTTACAATCTCTACCCATTCCTACTTTCCTTCCTCCGCGAAAACTATCCGTACGGTCAACCAATCCTTCGTGATATGTCTTGGATGTCAGTCGCCGGTCTCGTAGCTTCTGTCTCGAACGGAACCGAGGAATATAAGACGATGGAAATGAGAAAACTCATTGGACAGTGGCTCCCCAAACGGAAATACGTGTGCATCGGAGATAGCACGCAGACTGATCCCGAGTCTTACGCTCAGATGTATAAGGCTTTCCCCGGAACCATCAAAGCCATCTGGATCAGACTTGTCGTCGGTGTTGATCCGGCGGAAGAAAAGAACAAGAATTCGCCAGATCGGTTTGAAAAAGCTTTCAATGGAGTTCCCAAAGATGTCTGGAAGACATTTCATGATGTTTCCGAGCTCGGGGGTCTGGCCGAACAATTGAGGCCATAATTCTGTTGCGAAAAATTCATGAATTCACGGTCAACCCAAATTGAACAGGCGTTCTGAGTTCATTCCTGTCAATTTTGTTTCTTTCTTTTTTTTTTCTTTTCAAGGAGCGGACGTTATTGATGATTGTGTTTAAATGGCGAATTTTTCGTGTAGGACTAGGGCAAAACGGTACACAAAATAAAAAATAATATCGTAGTAGACAAAAAATTAATAAGATTTAATCCATTTTTGTGTTTTTCTCAAGCACCCCCAACCCATCGCGATGAATAGCGGATAATCTTCATCCTTCAACAATGCCGCACGCGATCTATGTCTTAACTCCCCGATGTCGGCTGACAACTCGATTACATGGTTTAGGCTTGGCTAAGCTTATACTGTGGTAGAGCTCCCGATATTCTGTACCAGATCCTTAGGCCCCACAAAAAGTTTAAAACGGTTGAAGCACGGCCGACTGCCTAATAGAGTAAGCAGGAAGTATTCCGTCCGAACGCTACAGCACTAGATAGAATTCTAGAATGTCGGGTCCCCTTGCCATTATCGCAACTTTGCACCGCCAACTTTTTAGTCCGACCAGGACTTGCATGTTTGGGGCCGTTGTAAATCGCACTGCCACACTAGATTCAGTTATCCATTCGGATATTCAAGATCTGATCCACTATATTCAATGGTATTTAATATACGGAGGATCGTTTTGTTCTAAGGCTATGTTGAAGCTCTATGTATAATCAATTCCGATATAGTATATGCTAGTTAAGACCTCAGTACTACTCATGGTAGCAAATTCGTTTCTAGACGTTTAGGAAAGAGATCTTTAGATTTCATTGACCAGCTTACAGTCCTCAATGTTTAAGAATGCCGCGCGCGAAATATTGTCGTATAACGGGGTCGCAAAAGGTATAGCGCAGCTTGGCTCACTATAATAAAAATTTTCTTCTGTCACATTGCAATGCGATTCATTTCCAAAATTAGGACCCTTTTTAATTTCTCGATTTTGAGTTAAGACATAGATCGCGCGCGGCATTGTTGAACAATGAAGACTATCCGCTATTCATCTAAATCGAAGGGTCTATTTCCTAGACATATAGATTTCGGAAACGGTTGTACTCACATCGCAATATGAGTGTCCGAATGTTTCACACGCCACTCGATTATAAAGGGAAATTTACCCCTCGCTCGAGGTATATGCACCAGCACTAGCCAGGATACCCAGTAACCAAATAAACTACTAGTATACTAAGAGGTTGTTATTCTGAGACTTCAGGTGTGGCGGTTCTTGCAAATACTCTTGCGGCAGCTGTAGACGCCTGAAAGTGTGTGCTTTTTTTTTTGGTGTGCTACCATAGCAGATGAGCTGTGGGTGAGCCTTTCGGATCTAAGTATGTACACCCGAAAGTATCGTCTCTGTTGACACCTACTCCATTTAGTTACAAGTACTTGTAACTAAATGGAGTAGGACACTTAAGTGTTGGTGTAGCAAAAAAGCAGTTACGGATAGTTTTGAAACCAGAAATCCCAGTATATTCATAAGCAATCCCAAGTAACAAATGCTATCACAGAATACAGAGAGATCTGAGAAGACTCGTCGGTCACAAGTTAAGGGTAGATATAAACCGATCTCATATCCCTTTGAAGCGAAAGAATTCACTCCACCGTTGCCAATATATTTCAAGATAATTCAATTCGTACCTCAAGGAAGCGTACCGTCGACTTAAATTCTTCCAAAATAATTTCACTTTACCTTCTTTAATTATCGCGATGAAGCTTTCTTTACTCTTAATTTTCCCTTTCCTCACCGTTGGACTGGCAGCGCCAACCTTTAATGTCCAAGAAATAGCGGCGGAATCAATCAATGAAGTTTCTACAAATACCCAGCTCGAGTTGGGACAAGGCAGTCTTCCAAAGATCATCTCGAGATCCCTCCCCGATGACGACGCCGAGAAAGGAAAGCCGAGTTTCAGTATCGGCGGCTGGTCAGGACGTTTCATCTCTGGTAAAAACCTAGACTTTTTCAAAGAGATTCAGCGCAAGGTCGATGCTGGAAAGCCGATATTCTGATCAAGGATTTTTTACATTTGAAAGTATTTTTTAATTGCACGAAGAGCATGTATGTAGCAAGCCTGAAGAAGTTTAGGTGGAATCAAGTCACTGCGCCGATTTTTTTTTTTGGCTAGCTGAAGGTTAGATACCTTAATAGACCTTGGCGATCAGTTATAGTACGGCATATAATCAGTTAGACCATCAGCTGTTACATGTTACATTCTAATGTAAAGATTATTCCCCACTTAATAAATCAGTGGTCACCTAAGCAGACTTTGATAGAAATTATATCAGCGCCAAGCCAGATATCAATATTGCAAGTACCACCAATGTACCAATTCCCTACTTTCCTGGATCAGAGTACAACAGTGATGGATGCCATGTGACCTGCTTCTCCACTTTGATTCGCCGATTCGATATCTTTGGCCGAACTATTTCATACCAATCCGAATTCGAAGCAGTGCTAGCACAACAAAAGCTATCCGAATCTAAGCTCTAGTCGAGGGAGAGCCAAAGTGCTTTAGGCCCTGAGGCGGTTAAATGCCAAAGCGGTGGACCAGAAGGGCTGTGCGGCTGCGCACTCGTCTTCGAGGTCGCCCCGTATCTAGGCGACCGACCATGGGCAGCTGTTCTCAAGCAGCAGCAGCATCAATTCCAGTGACTTTAATCCCTGCTATCAACTTGCGAATATGCATCTCACATATAGTTCATTGCCTCCGAATCCCCGCGAAAATTGCGGGTTGAATGGCAAATTCGAATATTTGATGTCGGGCATTAAGAAGGGCCGTTGTTAGCTAACATTAGTTGCCTAAAAACACAGCCTCTCCCTCAACACGGCCCCACTAGTATCGTGATACCATATCACTGCTGTGTGATGGCATTATGCAAACGTCCTCGCTTCTCGAATCCCGATTATCGCAAGAGACATCGCGGTCTCGATTCGGGGGTTTAGCAGGAGTTTGACACTACAATAAGAAATTACAAGCTTGCTCAGGCGGACATGCTGTAAAACTGAAAGCATTATTGTACATCTTCAAGGTTTTCTTGATGGCTTGTAATCCGGTCCCGAAGGTCTCTATCGACTACAACGGGCTTGGATGCGTAGCGATACCAAAGAATTTAGCCTTAGGTGCCAATGCATCAACTCTGATGCGCGCGCTCCGCCTATTCGCTTGAATTCGAGCGGCATTTTGAAATTTGGAATGTTAGACAAGGCTGTTGGTGCTTCCGAACTCCCGGGATTAGATCCCGCAGGTAAGTCGTTGAAAGCCACTTCTAGAGGGGTGCCTACAAGGCTATCGTAGTCGACACCTGAAGCTTGGTTGATGCCTTGGCCACCAGTCTGGGGACCGACCCACTTGAACTTTAGTGGGCCCGAAGCTATGACCTTGTTTTCGCTTCAGTTCTTCCACATCTTTGGACGGTTTCTATTAATATAGCTCGAAAGGTCCATCTCCAACTTTTCGTTTAGCGAAGAATGAAAGATTGGGACTTCGAAATGTCGGACAGCTAAAGCACTCTAACGCGTCTTACTCCTACAATACCTAGAAGCTCGCACACGTATCAAATCAAAGTTCCTGCCTGGCGACAGGCAAGCAAGGCCAACGAGCTGGTTCACGCGCGTTTTGTTTTGGGATCGCCCAGTCACTGAAATCGGACGGTCCCCAACACGATATATTTCGGGGACCTCCGACTCGGATCGAATATATATCCCTCGATTGGTCAAGCGCCCACAGGATATCGCTTTCCAGTCGTTCCAATATGAACCGAAATTACAAAAACCAAGCATTCTTTACCGTCGATGACGAGAAACAAAAGGTGAAAGAGGATCACGACACTGCGTCAAGCGCTGCAGCTTCCGAGAGCGGTGCCTCTAGTTCGACAGTGCCATCAGACTTTGAAAAGTGCGCATGTCTTATAAGCCCCTCATTTATCTACGTAGACGTAGTAGGCTTACATGGATTCCGATAGTGTCCCCAAATATACCGAGACAGCAGCACCGGTGGAGAAGGTACCAGAAACACCAAGCTGGGTCGCTCCCGTTCTCACGAACATCTTTCCCAACGTATTTCCAACAGCGGATCTTTGCGTCGCCCATCTTAAACTATTGCATGCCTTTAATGCGATGCGCAACCATATCGAAAACGCTCCAGGCATTTTTAATGCCACCGTTCCTGGCGTCGGTGAGCCTATCACCGATGACCTTAGACTGAAGGATAAGAGGTGGAGCATATTTGTCTCGAGGGCGGTCTATCGCTTCGATAAATGGCTTGAAACGATTCCAGCCCAGCGAGGTGGACTGAAATGGCACAGACTGGCCCTCGGCACGTCCTTCAATAATGATATGGAGAATGCCACTCTATCGGGTAGGTATCTCGCGTTCGATGCATCCAATTTACCTCCCTTAGATGTTGTTATGGTTTGGCACGCATACACGCTCAATCCCAGAAACTTTTTCCAAGACTGTCTCCGGTACGGAAGAATGGATTTTTGGTATACTGGACTTCCTTGGGCAGCTATCGTAAGCTTTTTTTTTTCACCTGAGAATTATCGACCACCACTGATGTTGAAAATTAGAATGCCTGCATAGATCCCTACACGTTTGACTACAAGCTTGCAGATTCTGCTGTTTACAAATGGGAGGCTAAGACGAAGCTGCCTTTCAATAATCTGGATACTTCAACCTACAAGCTCACCTGCGCGTCTTGCGAGACGACCTTCGAGGTTCCTTGGAACGTACCAGATGACACCGGGTTCGCAGATAAAAACTTTAAATTTATTTGCCAGGGTGGTCGCAGTCTTACCAGCGGTAGTTGTACGAAGGTTCACACTAGGGACACGTTATCCAAAGACCAATTCATGAAAGATTTCAACGGATTGATGGGCTCGAACTACGTTATGCCGGGCACAATCCTTGATCTACACGGCCTTCCAAAATCTGCAGCAGAGCACGAAAAGGCTTGGGATAATGTGACAATGCCTAATCGGCTACTCAAGGAGCGCGCGTGGGAGATTCGAGCAATCCCAGAAAACTCTGGGGTAGATGCGGTCAAAAAAATCATTGAGTCCGCCCTTTTGAGCGTAACCGCGGTTACCAACGCTTCTAAAACAGACAAAGTACCACTCGGGAAACTACTAAATATACATAAACTGGCTATCCGGCGCATGATGTCTGCGTACTGGGACAATCCTTGGTCCCAGAGTCTCAATCTCGTTGGGGCTGTTCTACGTCAGGGCACCTTCGTCGCCAAGATGACCAATGATCTCGACTGGTATCATTCACCTGCTCTTAGAAATACTGTTGATCGAGCTTGTGTTCGCTACAATAGGTTCTTGAATTTGATGAGAACTCGTGCGAAGAAAACCCTCGTACCCACCCTTGACATTGACTTATCATGGCATACACATCAAACTATGCCTCACAATTATTACACGTACACCATCCAAACTACTGCTAGATTCATAGACCACGACGACAAGATCGATGAAGGAAAGCTATCCAACTGCTTCGAATATACGACCAAGGAGTATCAAAAGGTTTACAAAGAGCCCTATTCCGAATGCGGGTGCTGGTATTGCCAGGTTGTTCGACAGCAAGCAATAGGCCCAGTCAGTCGTTTATTCCGTAAGCCAATGGAGTATGACTGTGGAACCGACGAACCTAGAAATCACTTGTCGAGCCATAGCGTAATCCGGGTCGAGGACCGAGCGATGGAAGCTCAAAGAAAACTGTTGAAAGCTAACCTGGATAAAGCGTATAAAAAGCTTTGCGAGGAGAGAGCGAAAAAGGGAAAGAAGCCTCCGAAGCGACCCGAGTACTGGGAGTATTACTACGGTCCGTATTACCCCTACGCTTACTACCCATACGGTGTGGCGTATATTCCTCCTTTCGGAATGGATCCTTGCATAGGTAGTGGTGTCTATGGTTGTAACCCTAGCTGTCTCGCCGTGGCTGCGGGTGCCTATGGGAATTGTGTAGCCGGAGCTTGTGGTGCTGCTGTCGCTAATGGGTCCTGCGGTGGAGGGGGCTGTGGTACTTGCGGAGGTGGAGCGGCGGCCTGTGGGTCTAGCGGCGGCGCGTGTGGTGGAGGGGGTGGTGGGTGCGGTGGTGGAGGAGATGGAGGGGGAGGCGGCGGCGGTGGTGAGTGTCGAATCTATCTTGATATCAAAATGGATTTTCTATGCTAATATCTCTTCTTCGATAGATGGTGGCGGTGGTGGTGGCTGTGGCGGAGGTGAGTTTGCTTCTCTTCCTAACGATCGAAATTTGACCCAATGCTAATCCTAGCTTTTGAACAGGTTGTGGGGGTATGATATCCACTCTCAATGTTTTCTTACGAGTTACTAACTTTTTTGATCAGGTTGTGGTGGTTAAAACAAAGCTTTCCTACTTTGATATAGCGACATGGATCTTGTGTCCCTTCGGTTGACGACAGAATTCACACATGGTCCCAGCATTCGTCTTGAGGTTTGATAGCGCTACAGCCCAATATTGATTTCAATAAAATTCTCATCACTATAAAAATTTTGCCCTTGTAAGCTAGCCGCATCTTGACGGTAAATATCCTTCGAAGGGGGTCATTCTAGGCTCGCTTTCCTCATTTTTATATGCTAGGCTCAGCAAACCCCAGTATTTCTCACACAACTTTAAGTATTTGGAGGGAGGAGATGTAGTTCCTTTCACCTTCTTTCATGCGGGAGCCTTTGGGTCCAAAATCATAAGTTTCTCTACACTTGATTCTGCTTATTTAAAATTTAGGTCCAAGCAGGACTGGAACTTGCACAATCCTTGATTAATCTAATCATGTTATACATACGATCTAAATTACTACATGTATGCAAAAGGGTATCGAGAGTTTTAAAAGTTTGTTAAACAAGAACATGAATTACTAATTGATCAACTGACCTTGTCAGACTTCTCCGTCAATGATGGTGGGGCCTCGGAAATAAAAGCTGCGTCCACCGACTTGGATCCGCCGATATCTTCTTCGCATATCATCGGTACCCTCTTTTCCTCATCTCGCATCTCGCTCTCAACCGGCCTCGCTCCCGCTGCTGCTTTAATTTCTTCATCAGCGCTGGGTACAGCACTCCCTCTCCTAGAAGGTATTGAATTGCTAAACAGCGAGCCGTCTAGTTGGCTTCTTAACCAATAAGGGCGCGACAATCTCCTCGGGTTGCGATTCCCTCCTTCGAAACCAGGTGATAGAGCTGCGGGATTGACAATCGCAAGATCCCCTCCCATCTCCCAGGGTGAACCACCCGCTTCCACATCGTGGTTCTGAGATGAACTGCGGGATATTGATAGTAACTTTGGCAGAAACCTCGCCATTAGCGCCTTGAGATCCGGGAGAGATGCCGCCGTAGTGGCGAAAAGAAGCTCGACGGCAGTGCAAGACCATAGAACGGGTCCTTTCCCTACGCAAGTTTAGCGAGCATCTTTTGAGTTATCCTGTTCGAGAAACTTACACGTCCAATCGAAGAATCCTTCATCGTGCATACTAATGGAAACTCCCAACTCCGCCAGAGCCACACAACATACCGAGAATCCGAGACCGAATATGACCACCAAGTTAAGCTTTTGCCTCCTTGGCAAGTTGAGTTTCCATAGATAAGGTATTGGTAATAAATATATCGCAAAGTCAACCACGAAGTTGCCCGCAATGTTGCAAATGTACAAGACCTCAACGTTGATACACTTTCCAGAAGACTCTGGCCGCCACAGAGATGGTATTGGTCTATGCCACGGTTAGCACCAATGCTCTTTGGAATGGCCTCGGAATGCTGACCGGCAAGTATTCACCATAAGGATCACAGTGACCGCAAATAAGGCGAAAAAACCAAAAACGATTATATGCGATAGCTTTCGTATGTGGGTTACTTCTGGCGGAAACATGCGGCGGTATCGCATGATTATCGAAGCCTTAGTCAACATTACGCTGGCTAGGTAGAATAGAATACCCAGAAGATAATACTGCATCGCCATTAGTCGATTACAGCTCGATCTATTTTTGTTGAGACCTTTACCTTGTTCAGCGTTCTCAAGTTATCCGTTGGAATATCCCATCGGTGAAGACCGAATCCGATAGTCGTGCTTACAACCACAATCGAAGACTTCAGACCACAGAAGAACTATCTGTAATTTAGTACATTCGCACAATCAGTATTAGGAGAATGAGACTTACAACCGCCACGAGAATGACATAGTCTTCCTTGAAAAGCTTCTTAGAAGCCGTCATCCTTGAGAAGAGCCTCAATGCTATCGCGAGACAAGCCAGTCCAAATGTCAGCGGCTCTACAATGCGCGCGACTATCGCTCGCGATTCCGGCGTGCTATAATTTGGTGCTGGCCAATAATTGGTGATGTATTCCGGCACAAAGCTAAAATCGTTTTGGGAGTTTGGTTTCTCAACGCCATAGCGTTCGTACCATCCGGTGGAATCCATGTTGAGGACGATCCCGAACAATCTCCAATGCTGTTGATACCAAGAAGTGGAAGCAACTAAGTGGGCTGGCCTCTGCGCATGTTGAGCCTTCAGAAAGCCCTATTCAGCCTTGTAATCTCAATCAGTCAATCAAAGAGAGACGAGATTGAAAGACGGGAAACGTTCTCCATCTTGAGCCTTTTACAAACGCTATTTTCATCTCTTAGAAGGACTGCGGCTGGATGAGCTGCCGCTCTTGACCTGCAGGTATCTTCTAGGTTCACGATATCGAACGATCTTTCGGAGAGGAGCTCACGACTGATTGGACGCCACCTTTCTTGTCGTGCAGAAACACACCAACAGATCGTGTTGACTTCAGCTCCCAAGACGCTTGGCGAGTAATAAACCAATAGTCGTAGATATTGTGCTCCCCAGACGCCTTGGCTTGGACAGAATGTTGTTTCTTAATATGAGCTAGAGCTCTTTGGCTTCTTCTAGAAGAAATTTCGAAGCTCATATAAGACCTCTTCTATCCAACGCGTGAGATTGATTCATCGATCTTATTGAAAATCTAGATCTAGATGATCTAAGCCCAGATATATCGATAAGGCTGTCAGAATAGACATGGAGAACTTCATGGTGCTTTTCAAGCTTTCTTTAATTATGCTTGTAGCTAGACTCCATCTACTACGAACTTTACCTTGCTTCGCTAAAGTCCCTCAGAGACAATTTGCTGACCAGGTCCCTCCACTTAACGTGAATATGGCCATGACGTAGTCCAGTCGCCCTCAACTCACAACACCCCACACTTCCCCTTCTGACGTCGTTTGGTGTGAAACCCTTACTTTCCCTGCTTTGTTCTCTCACGAGTCGATTTTGCCATAGGTAAAAACCGGTCGATGAAGGGATCATGGGCTTTCGTATGACCAATCTAAGAATGCCATGTCAGTAGCACTCGCGGTGAATTCCGATTTTTGGCACTGGCCCCCAGAAAAGACGCCGAGGAGGAGAAGAAATCTCGCAAAATGACGAATTTTCTGTGTTACACCCCCATATATCGAAATTCCAGGCTTCCTTCCCCCACCCCTGATCTTGAGAACCGAAAGGCAAAAAGGCCCCTTATATTAAACCCTTACCGTCCCGTAAATTTTAAGGTATGGAGTGTGGAATCCACTAAACCGAGATTTACTTATTAGCCACCGCATATTTTGCTCATCTTTCACCATCTGCCGACATATATTCAACCACACACAAAGCTTATCCTATAAATCAAAATTCTGCAAAAATGAGCTCGAGAGGCCAAGGATACGGAAGCAATTACCGTCCCTCACGTTCAGGATATCACTCAAAACATTCTTATGGCAGCTATGATTCTTCAGCAGAGTCATCTGATGGCGATTCGTCGGATTCTTCTGCCCAAAATCGTCGGAAGCCAAAGAAAGCCAGGTCATCGTCTGCCAGACGGCAGTATGCATCGGATCGACTAAATGGGTTGACAAAACCATCCCCGAAAGAGGCTACGAGGGAAACAAAGACAGTTTCTGACTCGGAAAATCGACGGAGGCGCCGTGCGCGCAGTTATTACGACTCCGATGAATCGAGTACCGACTCCAGCGACTACGACTCAGACGACTCAGACGACGATTCGTCCGATCGCTCCAAAGGCGATATGAGTGTCTCGTCTTCAAATTACCATAAGCGACCGAAATCAAAACTCGAGCAAAAAGTGGACGAAGTATTAGATGCCTTGGGCTTATTGCACATCAAGAACGATCCCTCAAGACGACAGCTTGCCTCACCGGACCCGGAGAAGTACGCCCACCAAAAGCAAGCACTTCAGGCTGCCGTAACTGCCGCTGCTATAGAGGCATGGAGGAGCCACTCCAAGCCGGGAGGATTTAACTTGCAAAAGGTCATACGAGTCCTCGTTGCAGCCATAGCCGCTGGAGGGGTTGATATTTTGATCGAAAGTCGCCCTGGGCATGACAGGATGAGAGATATTGCCGAGGCCGTTGTGGGAGGGTTGGCAACTAGCAAAAGCCTGGGTGGTAAGATTACCCATCGCCGCGAAGGTGGAGCGCACGGAAAGATGATCGATGGGTTTATCGCTCTTGCCGCGAGTAAGATGGTCAAGCCTCCCAAGGAAGAGGAAATACAGAGAAGGAAGAAGGATATTGCTAAGAGATCACGGAGCATGGAACCCTCAAAGCAATCAAGTTCGCGGAAAAGATAAAAACTCTGGGGATATCGTTAGGTTCGGGGTAATGCGACGCCGGCCGGCGCGTGGTCACAAAAAAAAAACCATCTTTTAATCAAGTAAACTTTATCTTAGCGGTGGCTTTGTTTCGCTTTGTTTCTGTCACGATATATGCCTACGATTTCATGATTTACGAATTGTTTGTCTAAAAAGCGGCCTCCAAAAGGTGTACGATAGAGTCAATAGTTTGTCTTAATATAGAGCATAACGTAACTACTATACATTTAAAACTCGGACTTTCCTCTCTATATCAACGGTTGGAGGTGTTATCTTCTCGTAATCGTTGCATTTTGTCGCATAAATCAACTCTTGCTGCAGGTCGCGTCCATCGATGTAGTCCTCGTTGCGATATGGCGTCTTTCCCCCAATCTTGGTTAACATAGCTGAATGCAAGCCACTAGGACGGCGACATTTGCGCGCGCGATGAGGAAGAGAGCAGGAAGACTAAGTGTTCGAGACGACAGGACGCCACTACATTGATCAAGTTTATGAGAATGCAAAGGTTATGCGGCACGGGGTTGGGAAAGGGGAGCTGAAACAACAGGGCAAGAAGTTTCTATTTAACCGGCAGTAGCGGTATGAGATGGAAGCTGGGGGATTAGCACCTTTTAATGTAGAAAGCTGGGGGAAGACACAGTGAAAATAAGGTGATTTTGGTACCTGACGCCAATCGGAAGCAGTGGAAGGATATCCTGGCTATTTCCATCCCAGCGCCAAAGTTCCCCATCTAGAACAGAGTGCATTCGATTGCTCGTTCCATGCATCAGCAATTCGTATCTGCAGGCGGGGTCCTCTCCGCTGGGGTTTCTGTAACATCAGGGGAAGACGGAACGCAAAAGATACAACAAACAACGCAGAAGGAGCACCTGGTCACCGCAATCTTGGCTATGCATCACTACCAGGATTCTCATCCCGGCCAATACAGATAGACTTTCGCGCAAAAGCCACGGGTATAAGAAACCGCTTTTATTATCCCAAGATATGTAAGATACAGGTCAGCTCCAATCCGAACCAATCACAGACGAAGGCAGTAAAGAATTTTCCCTTGTCGTCGCGCGCAGCCTCCAGCAATGCAGCTGAATTTTGGTTTAAAATTTTATTTCGCGACCCGTACCAATGGGCGACCTTTAA
Source organism: Dactylellina leptospora (assembly GCA_036971365.1). Lineage (NCBI taxonomy): Eukaryota > Fungi > Ascomycota > Orbiliomycetes > Orbiliales > Orbiliaceae > Dactylellina > Dactylellina leptospora. Next base: position 13,074 of record JAJTUC010000047.1, on the reverse strand, counting down.
GCCCTCTCCCAGTCCCCAGGAACGTAATCGGAAGATGTCTAGGATAAGTGTCTCAAATCATTGCTCGCGAGAGGGGACGGCCTTGCGAGAATTAATTTGTAGTCGTCGTCAGACATGTCACGCCGGCAGACATGGGCCCATGCACGGACCAAGCAGGTACCAAGTTGCGGATCTAAAGCATCCGTTATTAAAAAGCACAGATTTGGAACCGCGCGGAGTAAGCTAATCTATTTAATTACGCAGGCTGCCTCGAGATTGGGGATTTGGGACGCTCCAAGTTGACTACACGCCAATAACCTGCGATACCGATAATGCGGTTTTCTTGGGTTCTCCTCACCGCCGTCAGCTTGACGTGCGCATCTCCGCTTCCTTATAGCAAGTACTCTGTTCACGAATCTCGTAAATTTTTACCCCATGGCTGGCAGCGTGATTCGAGGTTGAGAGGCAATCTGCAGATACCAGTCAAAATTGGCTTGACCCAGGCGAATCTGCACCGCGGCGAAGAATTACTACTTCAAGTTTCTCATCCGGATTCACCTTCGTATGGGAAACACTGGACGCCTGAAGAAGTTCGAGCAAAGTTCTCACCATCGGACGAGAGTTACGCCGCCATTGCAAAATGGCTCAAAGAAACCGAAATCCCTTACAAACTGGACGCACGAGGATGGGTCATGTTTAACGCGACAGTATCTAAAGTAGAGGATATGTTGCGCACCAAGTACTACCTCTACGAACACACCAACGGACAAATGCATATTGGCTGCGAAGAGTACAGTCTACCCGAAGAACTCCAACAGCACATCGATATCATAATACCTACTCTTCATTGGGACATCCAGTCGGAAGACCCATCCTCTCCCAAACAACGCATGCTTAAACGCATGACGAAGAGGTCGATAAAGAGGGCCACGGGCGCCATAGTAGATAGTCTAGGCACCGGATTCCGTGCCTCAGGAGCAAGACGACTGACGCAGTCCGATACCAACCATTTGGATAAACTCGCAAATCCTAAGTATTCCGGCTTGGCGACTTGCGATCAGTTTATCACACCGGACTGCTTACGGCAGTTGTACAATTTTGGGGAGAACCATAATCCCATGAAAAACAACAGTATTGCCGTTGTTGCGTTCACACCTCAGACATACTTGCAAGCGGATATGAACGTCTTTTTTGCGAATTTTTCTCCTGAACAGGTAGGGAGTGCACCAACCGTGAAGTCGGTAAATGGTGGTTACGTTCTGCCCTTTACGGGGGACTGGTGGAACGCCGTCGAGAGCAATATGGATCTCCAGTACATAATGTCGATTGTGTATCCTCAAGTAAGTTTCATCCCTGGAAATCAGTTATCATTCGTTCGGGCCCGGGCTGATTTTTGAAGAATGTGACCCTATTCCAAGTTGGGGACGGTCTTCAAACAGGGAAAGACGAATACAACAACTTTCTAAATGCAATTGACGGATCGTATTGTACATTCGACGGTGGACCAGATCCTGTTGTTGATGCCGTGTATCCTGATCCTGCCCCTGGTGGTTATAAAGGTCAACGGATGTGTGGGACCTACGACCCAACCCTCGTCCTTTCGATCAGTTATGGTGGAAACGAGCCAGACTACACGCGAAAATACGCAACTCGTCAGTGCAACGAGTTCTTGAAGTTAGGTCTCATGGGTGTATCCGTGCTTTTCAGCTCAGGCGACTTTGGTGTCGGTGGATACGCAGCGGCTTGTCGAGATTTTACAACGGGAGCGTATAACACAGGGAAATCGGGCAGATTTGTGCCCGACTATCCCGCAACTGTGAGTCCAGATACCAAAACATCCGAATAATCGCCCGTACTGACTCGAGGCAGTGCCCGTATGTTACTGCTGTAGGTGGAACCTATATTCCACTCGGCAAGACTGTATTCGACCCCGAGCTCGCGTGGAATACTTATCTCCCGTGGATGGGAATCAACGGGTCTTCCGGTGGTGGCTTCTCAGAAATCTTCCCGGTTCCATCGTATCAACAAGCGGCAGTCAGCGGCTATCTTGCGGCAAACCCAGTACCCTATACCGCGGCTCAATGGAACAATAGTGGGATGACCAGAGGGTTCCCCGATGTTGCAGCGAATTCGTGGAACTATACTATTGGGATCGAAGATGTTTTGGACGTCGTCGGCGGCACGTCAGCCTCGTGTCCGACATTCTCGGCCATCGTCGGTCTCTTAAATCAGGACCGCCTTTACCGTAAAAAGAGCCCACTAGGCTTCCTCAACCCTGCTCTTTACGCCCACCCGGAGATATTGAATGATATCAAGGTTGGTAACAACCCTGGCTGCGGCACGAACGGGTTTAAAGCGAGCGTGGGATGGGACCCCGTCACTGGGCTGGGAACACCAAATTTCAACAGGATGAGGAGTTTCTTTGGGAACCTACCATAAAAGATTTGTTCTTCTGGTTTTGCTTTTAGTCATAGCATAAGTATATATAATGGTAATTGGTATCTGATTGAGCGATCAACTTTTTGAACATGAACTTCATGTGGAGTATGACGGATTGGTGTATTTCTAGCAGCATTTGAATTTCAGAGTCCTAAGCCAATGCGGATGAACTAAACGTGAATTTAGATTCATGCAAGACACCTGAACTTTAGACGTTCCGTTTCGAAGGTCTTAGACAGGTCCGAAGCTTCAAGGTGCATGCATGCATGCACCATTTCATGTGATGACGAAGGCGGGGGAAATGTGTTGTTGCGTTGTGCCTGCGGTCGGCTGACAACTCAACAACACAGGCCAGACCTTAGTCTTGGTGCCTTCTTGCTCGATCTTACAGCAAGAAGGCACATATCGTCAGCAAGCTGCATCGGATAGCGATCCGACGAGTGCATTCTACGGCATCCGAGATATCAATCCAGACTGCGCAAGAAACCGTGGCGAAGCGGGACCAGAAGACGGCCCATGACGTGGAGTGTTTGGAATAAGCGACCAGCAACCGGGGCTTGGCGGTCAGCAGGGTGCCTCCGACGCAGCGAGAAACACAAATCGGCCGCCCTGTCACCGCTAAGGTTCCAAATTGGCTCGCAGCCGACTCTTTTCGACCTGTCCAGGTCCCTTTTGGGCTGCAAACACCCCTTCGTCAAACCGTTTCGACACAGCCCACACACCCCCTTGGAAACATCGAACGAAACGGTGCTATCACGGGCATTCGAACTGGATATATATATAAGATGGCTGGCCTCCCCACCGTTGGGAGGTTACTCCATCGCCACTGCATTAACTACCATTGATCCGATATCGAATAATAAAAAATCTAAACCCGAGTCATCACCCTTCCCTTCATATCATCACACAAAGATGCAAAACCCAAGGCTATTTGGCAAAATCGGCCACCTGACCGATGAACAGGAGGCGGCGCTTATGGACTTCAAGGTACTCCTGTCTGAGAAAGGACTCTACCAACCCGAAGTCATCGTCGATGAGAAAAAGTCCACCCCACCAACCCACGACGATGCCTACCTCCTCAAGTTCCTCCGCGCTGGACGCTTCAACCTTCAAGCTGCTTTTCGACAGTTTGAAATCACCCTAAAATGGCGCAACAACGGAGGCATCGACGCCATATACGAGAACTTTGACGTCAAGGAGTTTGAAGAGACACGCAAATATGTATGTACCCTTCCTCAGATTGTCAAGAAGGAAGTGACTGACAAAAAAATAGTATCCGCAGTGGATTGGAAGACGAGACAAGAACGGCGTACCGATTCAAGTTTACGAGGTTGCAGCTCTGGATAGTCGCAAGATGAACATGTACTATCATTCGGCAAAGTCAGGAGCCAAGAGCACAAAGAGCAACCTACCAGCAACCACCCAGCGATTGATCATGATTGCCGAACACTCCACAAACTTTGTCGTCCCGCTGTGTTCCTCAGTCCCGCACAGACCAGCCCCAGAAGTCCCGATAGAGACAACGGTCAATATTGTGGACATCACCGGTCTGGGATTCACCCAATTCTGGAGCCTGAGAAACCACCTGAAGGAAGCCAGCACCCTGGCTCAGAGCTACTACCCAGAAGCCTTGGAGAAAGTCTTTGTTATCGGGGCACCTAGCGGCTTCATGAAGATTTGGGACTGGGCAAAAGGATGGTTCGATGCTGCCACTGCTTCCAAAATATATTTCCTCACCCCTGAGAATACTACATCAACTCTACAGGAACATATTGGTGTTGAGAATATCCCGAAGAAATATGGTGGAAACCTCGACTGGCAATTCGGCGACGCGCCCGACTTAGATTTGGAGCTGAGGGGTTTGTTAAAAACCGCTGGTGCTAAGGACATGCCATTCACGCCCGGTTCCATACGGTGGAAGGAAAATAATGGAAAGTACCGGGTGTGCGTCGAGGGAACGGAAGACGGGAGGAGAAGATGAACCGTTCTTAGGTGTTTCATTTGCAAGCGGGCGTTGCTTTTTGGCTGCATTGTACTGCATTGTACTAGGTACTGCATTGTACTGGCGTTTGGAATGTTTTCACTTTGGGGCTTCAAGTTGTATAATGGGGAGTTACGGCGTAATATAGATACCATCAATTAAAGTTAAATCTTCTGACAAAAATTTGGCTGCCTGAGCGTAGAATTGCTTTGTGAACTTGCCGCGACCGAAGTTTAATGTGAATTCTCTTTAATTTGGTATGGAGGATAGACCCTATTAGTGAGCGCTAGTAAAATTGAACTTTCCAACACTCCGTCCTCAGTGATGATCAACCTCGAAATGCGATTTTGGGCATACATATAAGAAGGAAAGCGTTTGGAGCAACAATTCTTAACCCTTTTAGGATCGATTCGAGTCTCTTTCGATATGTATAGGGCCTTTTGGGTAACATTCCAACTTTGATTGAAGTATGAGAGCATCATGGTCTCCCTCTCATGTGTGCACTTGGTAACCATCATCCCGAGCAATGTAATACCACAAAGGCATCACATCTATATAAATGAGAAAGTTCTACCGCTATGAATCAACTGACTTGGTTCTTCTCAGTCAGCAACGGTCCTTTAAGCTATCGCAACTCACCTCAATACATTCTTTTGATAAATTTGTCTTATTCCTATACAGTCCACTCGTTCGAAATGTTCGCCTTCAAGGAATTCATGCTCTCTTTCGGGCTACTCCTCAGCCTTTTGCAACTTTGTTTCGCGGCTCCAATCATTGTCCTCGAGAACAAAAACTTTGATGGTGTAAGTTACCTAAGAAAAACATACGTAAAGGGGGACACTAATTGTCCGTCAGGTATCCATCAAATCGCCATTTGATGCCAAAGAGAGCATGTGGAACAACGCTGGCAAGCTCGGTGATCGTATCGCCGTCAATTCTGGCCACATGGCTTTCGAAACTATGGATCAGCCCACAAATGCTGGTCCCAAAGTCAAAGAGGGGCTCAAGCTGGTTGGGAAACTGACATCGGACTCCCTCCAATTCGCTAAGACGACCATTAAAAACCCTACCAACATCACCCCTCTTTAAGCGGTTACATTGTTTAAAGTGGTGTCCTAAACATTTAGAGGAGGTGGAGGGAGATCTAAATGATGGTTTATCATACTTGGCGGTTCTGTCGAAAACCCTTGTAACACTTGTTGTGTAATATTAGAAAATTTAATCTTCAAGAATACCCTCCTGTCCTTCATCGAGTTCATTAGAGGAAAGTGGAGTGCTTATGGTACACCTAAAGTATACACATTTGTATAATGGTCTTGCCGGGAATACCATGGCATTGTGATTTCTTCGTGTTCGCGTTTTGATTGGTTTAAAAGACGTCTTGCACTTAGCACTCGAGCCCACTGAATGAGCGTGGATGATATAAATCCCTTGATTCTGATTGTGATATACACGCGGATATGAATGAAATGACCGAGTAAGAGATTTTATTCGGAATTAGCTGTGTTAATGCAACTTTATCATGCGCTAGTATCTACGACGTAGCGTCCCGCAATCTGACCCTTGTGCATCAATTCGTAAACATCGTTCAGCTTGCTCAACCCGACGACTTTGAACGGTGCCTTGATCAAACCCTGCGAGAAAAACTCAAGGGCCTCAGCTGTATCTTGTCGGTTGCCGACATAGCTACCTTTGATATTGATCATTCTGGTGACAGTATCAAAGACACTAGCCTTGAAAAAGGCATTAGCAGGAAGACCGATGCAAATAACGGTGCCGCGAGCGCGGACGTATTGTGTAGCTTGCTGGAAGGGCTTCTCGGTGACTGCAAGTAACAGCACGGCGTGAGGACCAAGGCCATCCGGTGTAGCATTCTTGACCTCTTGGACCAAATCTTTGCTGCTCATAAAGTCGACATAAGCGACGGCGCCGCTGTCTTTACAAAGCTTCCCCTTTTCTTCTCCTCCATCAATAGCGATTGCATGGAGTCACATGGCTTTGGCGTACTGGAGGGCGAGAGATCCAAGACCGCCACCTGCGCCGACAATTGCGATGAACTGACCGGGGCGAATGCCGGATTCCTTAAGACCCTTGTAAACCGTGATACCGGCGCAAAGAACTGGTGCTACAGCTTGTAGATCGGTTCCTTCTGGAATTCGAGCGACGTGGGCAGCCTTGCCAATAGCGTATTGTTGAAAGGTCCCATCGACGGTATATCTAATGAGGTCAGCGAGGTGGCCTTCCGTGGTGCCGGAGCAAACTCACCCAGAGAGAAGAGGTTCTCCGCAGAGAGGCTCATCAGCCTGGCGGCAGTAGCTGCATGACATACAACTACCATTGAGCCACTTGATACCAGCAAGATCACCAACTTTGAGATCCTTCACGAGTTCACCGACGGCAACGATAACACCGGATCCCTCGTGGCCACCGACCAGCGGCATCTTTGTAGCGAGCGGCCAGTCGCCCATCATGGCGTGGAGGTCGGTGTGACAGACGCCGGAGTACTTGATGTTGATGAGGACTTCATCTGGGCCAGGCTTTGGGGTGGGAATTTTCTTGTAGACGCAGGCTAGAAGCGGTCAGAGAAGAATCATTGCGTAGAAGAGATGTCTGCAACTCACGTCCGCCGGTCTTTTCGACCACCATGGCCCATTGTTCTGAGGGGATGTGTCCGTTGGCTGCCATTTCTTTGACCAAAGTCCGTATTGAGGGAGGATAGATATGATGTCCAGGTTGGTTATTGTTCGCTGAGGTGACGAAGATTAATGTTATCGATGAGAGGAGTTATTTAGGTCTATATATGCTCATCGGGGACAAGGACGCAACAGGACCGAAGGAAGAATGCGGATCCATGATGTCCGTTTTTGGTTTTGCTGCCTTCGACGCGTAGCAATTAACTTCAATAGGCGAATGGCTGGAAACGACGGAATTTTCCTGCTGATGTCACTGACCCCAGAATCGGCCGAACCCCAGAGAATTTAGAGTTTTTATGGCTTCTCTGAGAATTGAGAAGACGGTCGGTACCCCGCGAAAGTACCATGGCCCTAATCTTATCTCGCATAGCTAAGTGACGCGTTCGCGTTGGGTGGACGAAGGGAAGATGAGAAGGGAGAATGGAAGCTAGTAGATTCGAGAGAAAGATGTTACACAGGTAGAGTTGGTCTCAGGAGTGTCTCGAAGCTCTTTGCATTCCGGTCGTGCGAGCCAGTACCTCCCTGTCGAGTTAGCGTAGGCCGTAAACCTACCGTCGACACGAGTTAGCCGCTGGAAAGGAGCACCACCCGTGGACCGAATGAGTACGAAATCTCGGTTTGCGCGGGCAAGGTGAGGCGAGCAGCGGGAAGATATTTTAACTTTGCGGGGTAACCCCCAGCGAGCTATCACCAGCAGGATTCGGTATTGTGGAGGTACGCATCGCTGCGCGCGAGAACTTCTGCAATATCCCAACAACCGAAGCCGAGTTCGAGGCATCCAATGGCGAAGGCTACGGCTGAAGTAGTGGACCAATGCTTCGATAACGGGGGAGCTGCAAATGGATACTGAGCGATGGGACGCGATGTTGGTTTGTTCGAGATCAGTCCGTAGGATCCTCCTAGGAGGTCCAGATGGTTTCTCGGACTCCTTGAGACGCGACTTTGATTGTGCCAATAATCCAACAGGCGCAACACGCGGGAGACATGCTTGACGGATATAGGACCACATATATGCGGCGTCTAAATCTACCCAATCTATTGCTAAATGGGATTTTTCAGGGGATACGGAAATTTCCATTGACAAAGTTGAGAAAGTCTTGATGTGCATCGTAAAGTGGAAACCCCAGAAGGCTGAGAATGGACTACCGAAGTACAAAGTTAAAGGGACGAGTGATGGTTTGTGAGGAAACCCCCAGCCCCTAACAGGAAGGTAAATTGTTTCATAGAGTAGATCGGAGCGCAAACCATTGTCTGGAGGATATTGATGGTGGTGTTGGTGGCTTCCTCTCAGGACAAGTCGAGGGGGCTCGAATTATATGTACGACTTTAGTATGCACTACAAGTCATAAATATACGGCGGAAACTACATGTACGGATGTTCAAAACATGGATGTCTATCTGAAAAGGTGATGCGTCTAATTACGGAATGTGGTCTGTGACGTATTGAAAATGGCTTCTAATTAAGTTTTGACCATTGTCATAATAGCGTCTCGTGGGCAGAAATATTAAAACATTAAACATACATATTGCAATGTTGTTATGTCGATATATCGACGCGGTTGCATCTTCATGGTGGATTCGTAGCAGGGTATTATACAAGGGGTATAAGCAAAAAAACCAAAAAAAAGAAAAACAAAGCAAGGAGGTATCGAGAACAAGATAGAAGCAGTGACATCCGATTATTTGCTTTAAGGCGTCGCAGATGAGGTAGGAGGTTCTGTAGCGGCAGGAGGTTCCGTCGCCGTATTTGTAGCGGTAGGGGGTTCCGTCGCCGTATTTGTAGCGGCAGGAGGTTCCGCAGCCGTATCCGTAGCGGCAGGAGGTTCTGCAGCCGTATCTGTAGCGGTAGGGAGGGCTCCGCACTCAGCAGACACGGTTATCGTTGTCGTTGTGTTGATCGGAGGTGCGCAGGTTGATATCTTGTCTTTGTTGCAAGGGAACCCTGCCAACGCTCGCAATTTCGCAAAGATAAAACCATCGTGCTCGCACCCAAGCAAACTGGGGAACAATGGATGGGCTTTATCGGTCGGTAACCCCAAGTCCTTCGCCCATTGGTTAAGGGCGAAGATAACTTCCAACACCTTGGCATCGTCGCTGCCTTTATCGAAAATGGGCGGTGGTGGCACAGCAGCTTGAGGTGTTGGCATAGCAGCCACTCCGCTCATGACACTGGCGGCCACGGCCATCAGATACGCGAAGCGCATTTTGGCGTTCAGATGGAGGGAGAATGATAAGTCCCAAAGGAGTGTTTAGGTGGAAGGGTTTATTTAAGAGGTGGTATAATCTGTGAATAGGAAGATGCGCTTTCAAGTTCGTTCTTTCCCAAGAGAATGTTTGTGATATACCCTGATATAGAGCCCGTTGGAAGATAAGCCTTTACTGTGGGTGAAGAGTTTGTGATCGATGAGAGGTATAGGGTAGGTTGAATCAATCGGAGGGTAGATGATCGCTTTTATATTCAGCTTCGAATGATGCTCAATACCGCCGATATTCACACAGAGATACCTATGACTCGGCATAACCTAATGTCCAAGATTTCCTGGGGACTGATTCTAGTTCTGATCATCAAGCACATGCTGTCTTTCGGCTCGAGAATATGGGAGGAGGCATTTCCCCTCCATCTTGTTTCTGAGATGCTCGCGTGATAGCCGAATGAAAGTATCTAGCCATCACATTAACCACAACGTTATCTTGTTTTTGGTCTTGTTTCCCCTGAAGCTAGCTACTGCAGGAATGTAAGTTAGTTTAGACCACCGAGTTGAATATCGCGCCAAGCGAAGAACTTGCCGTATTAATTCTACCTCTACCGTATGGCAACTCTATGTTCTTGCGATCACGAAGTAATTACAGCTTAATATATAATTAAGCCGAGCATGTGCAAGGTTGAGCCAGTCTTCCCTTTTATCAGGAAGGTTTCAAACGAATCTTAGAGCAAGCCATCAATGCAATCTAAATGCTGAAACGGGCTAGTGTTCTTAAGGTATGTCTTTTAGACGATGTCTTAGACTGATAACCGTAAATCGCTGAGCATTTGACAGACAGGGTCCCCGTCGTTTGACAATGAGCATGTTTATCCACTCTCGGCGCGTGCTTGATGCGACCACGAGTCGCTCGCGCAGCGAAGGGCAATTTTTACGTAAAGGCGCGCACGAGATGAATACGTTGTAAACGGTTGTAGAAATGCTTCATGCGTCATCGCTTAGACCTTCCCTTCCGTCAATAGAGTTTGATCCGACAAATGAAACTTATCGAGATTGATAATTGACACGCGTTAGTAATTGCCAATTGATAGAAGCTCTGCATATACCTACGTTGTTCGGGGGTTGAAAAATATCTTTAAGCTCCAGCTCCTTCCTGTGCGATCGAGCGTGCCATCGAGTATCTCAACATAGAATATTAAATCGTGAGATGTGGTAAAAATCTTTCTCGGCGTGTTGAACAATTTGTCATTGAGATAGTTAGCGCACAAAATGTGCCGTTTGTCTTGCATCCGGGCGGATCGGATATGCACCGCTATCAACTAGCCAAATCTGGTTATCTAGACTAGGTTGAGAACGTCGAATACGACTGACAGACATCCGCTAGAACCTTCAAATCAACATAATCCCTGTATCCTCAGCATAGAGATATAATTTCCGTGAAGCCACCAATTCTATACTTCCATGGTTTACAACTGTGTACCTCATATTGTGATGTGGCTTGTGACCAACCTCAGTCAAGCCAGAGATTGTGACATGACATGGGGCTCTAAATATATGCTTCCGTCTTAGGTGCCCACCAGTATGTGTGAAATGTCTTCCCGTGGGTTTGTTGAGGTGGGCTGAAAGTGAAAATCCGGTATGGTGCCCCTCACGAGATTGCTCTGCTTTGGAAACGGATATTTTGTTACGTAGCGTGATGCAATTGCTCTCCTGAGATGGGAGCTTTATCTTTGCTAAACTCGGGACCGGTTTAATAGCAGATAACTGGAAGGGTAATTGTGAGTACACGGACATTATCTATTCGCTTCAGTACCGTCATCAATCGAACATATATAAGTAGCGTGAGATCTCGAATGACCAGACATATTAACAGATGAATAAGAACAAAGGTTTCAGCGGAATATGGAAGCGACGTTACTAGTGACAGTGCAATGCAGATTATCTACGAGTATGTTTGTGATGTGTGATGCGGGAGCTCCGCGAGGGCGCTAGAACCGTGATTTGGGGAAGAAAACTGGATAGCTTCCACACATTCTTTATTACCCTGCCGTCCAGGGTGGTGATTCACTCGATCCACTTGCAATTTCTTGATTCTTTTTATCAAAGTATATAGAACTTGTACCAGCTCCAGCGATGTAACAGCCTTAAAGGTATCGGCAATCACATGTTGTAGTAGTCTATCCACAGCTTACCCTGCATCCGACAAGCAGCCACATACTTATGTCACGCAGAAATAAAACATTTAGTTCAAGTAGGTTACTTTTGGATGAGGACCTCGCTCTGTAGCATCACCAAAACCGCGTCATCTCTCAGGGCCCACTCTTCCCAAGCTCTAGCCATCTCTTCGAACCCGCTTTCCGTCCCGAGCCCATATTTCAAAGCTTTATCACGTAAGCCCCCGCTTCGCAGTTGATCGCATAGGCCTTGGGCTGAAGGGAAATCCTGTCAGCGTTGGTGAATACGGGTAAGGTAGCATCTTCGACTCACAGCATGTTTTGCGACCGCTCGGTGTATTGTAAGACAGAGTGCTGTAGCTGACCTCGACCTGGCTTCGGTCAACATCTGCCTTCAGCGCCCAGGATAGCAACTGTCGACCGGCGGTGGAAGACCCACCACCGGCTCTCATAACCCCAGCCATAAGGTCGTGGAATTTGCAGAGCTCTGGAAATTCGGGCCATATGCATTCGGTTTCGTAGTCTCCTTCGCGTGCACCAACGATTCCACCCTTTTTCGTTACTCGTAGCATTTCGCGCAGAGCATCCCATGGAGTGCCGATATGAACCAGAACTTGATGACAGATAGTTATATCGAAAGTCTGGTCAGGAAACGGCAGCTTGAAGACTGAGCCCTCCTGAAAGTCGATGTTATTGACGCCTGCCGTTTCAGCGTTGACCCGTGCTCGTGATAAGACAGCCGGGTTCAAGTCTATACCGGTGACATGTCCATCGGGAATTAGCTCGGCGAGGCTGATGGAGATTGTGCCAGAGCCGGCGCCGACGTCCAAGATTCGTAAGCCAGGGGTTTTCTCCTTCAGAGACTGTAACTTTGGGAGTAGGTAGGCCGCACTGTTTTGGACATTGCGAACCTCATGGATGGTGGCCTGAGGGCCTGGTCTACTGCCGAGAGCCTTGGTTTCCTCCATCGAGACGCTCCTTGGCCAGTTTAAAAAGTATCTTGGTCCCGAATATTAAAGCGGAACGTACCGGTTTCTTAGTCCCTCCTACACAAAATACAACTACAACACAAAAACCTTGCAAAACAAAACAAGAAGGCCGCACGCGGCACTTACACCTTATTCGACATGCTGGTGGGATTCACAAAAATGCTCGTTAGCAATCGAAAACACCCCCATTTATTTTTTTGAACCTCAAAATCGTCCACTTGTATCCTTTGATTTTCAAAGATACGAGGTTACGGGTGAAAGAAGTATCATAACTCTTGCGGAGAACAAGATTGTTCAAGCAAAATCAGATTGAAGTCAGAAACTGCTAGCATTTGGATATTTACCAATAACCGCCTCGTAAACCCTGTGGCAATCTCGCGACACAATATTGTCTTACCTATCTTTCTTTACACAAAATCTAACAAACCTACACAATATAAATTCATGGTACCAGTACTTGGTACTATAAAAATATATAAAATTTTATTTAAAATTAGGTTAGGGTTAGGGTTAGGGTTAGGGTTAGGGTTAGGGTTAGGGTTAGGGTTAGGGTTAGGGTTAGGGTTAGGGTTAGGGTTAGGGTTAGGGTTAGGGTTAGGGTTAGGGTTAGGGTTAGGG
>JAJTUC010000046.1:0-148347 GCA_036971365.1 Dactylellina leptospora | reverse complement strand
ATTCCTTTTTTTTTTTTTTTTTTTTAATAAAATTTTCTTTAATTTAATAATTTTTTTTTTTTTTTTTTTTTTTTTTTTAATAATTCTTTTTTTTTTATTAAATTTTTTTTTTTTTTTTTTTTTTATTATTTTTTTTTTTTTTAATATATTTTTTTTTTTTTTTATTTTTTTTTTTTTTTTTTTTTTTTTTTTTTTTTTTTTTTTTTTTTTTTTTTTTTTTTTTTTTTTTTTTTTTTTTTTTTTTTATTATTATATTTATTAATTTTTTATTTTTTTTATTTAATTTTATTAACTTATTTGTTACTTCTTATTCTAAATATTTTTTTCAAATTATAATCTTTTTTTTTTTAATTTTTTTTTTAATTTTTTAAAATCAATATATTCTTTATTATTATTAAATAAATCCTTAAATTAATTATTAAATTTTTTTATTTTTTAAAATTTTATAATTTATAATTAAATAATTATAATTTATAATTAATTATTATTAGATATTATTTTAATTATTATTTATTTTTAATTTTTATTATTAAATGGTATTTTATTTATTAGTATATTTATATTATTTTCCCTATTTAATATTATTTTTTTTATATTTAATAATAATTATAATTTAGTTTTCAATTTAATTATTATAAATTTTTTTTTAATTTTATTTAATAGTTTACCCCCAAACATTAGTTTAAATATTTTTTTGATAAGGGTAATATCAATTTTATTTAATTATATTTTTTATAATCCTAAAATTTTAATATTTCTTAATTTAAAATTTAAAAACTAACTTTTACATTTAATTATATATAAAATAATATAATAAAATTTAATTTATTATATACTTATTTAATAATATATTTAATAAATAATATTCCAAATTTCTATTAAAAAAGTAGGTTTAATATAATTTTCCTTTTTTTAATTTTTAAATTTTAATTAATATAATATCCTAATTTTTAAATAGCATTTTAAATATAATTTTTTATTTAAATAGTTTTTGTAGTATTTTATAATTTTCTATTAATAATTTAAATAATAATATTTCCAAAACTTAAATAATAAGTATTAAAGTATTAATAATTTTTTAAATTTAAACTAATAATTTTTATATACCCAAAGTAAGTATTTTTATAAATTTTTAAAATTTTTAAAATAACAATTTATAGGCTCTTATTAATTTCTTATTATAATATCTAAGGGCAGCACTTAGCTCCACAATTCAACTATCAGAGGAGCCTAAAATTATAAATATTAATCTATTTTATTATTAATTTAACCTAACTTAATTATAATCACACCTATTTGAATTATTTGTTATACAAAGCTTACAAATACCTACTAACTCAATTAATAATTGTTTTTACAATAATTTAATAAAATTAAATTATTAAACAAAAATTTAACTTTTGTTAATAATAGTTTTTAAATTATGATATGGAAAAATACTTACTTTTTTAAGATTTATTTTAATATTCATTTTTATTAATTTATTTTTTATAAATAACAAAATCAAAAAAAGAAATAAAATAAAAAAAAATAATATAGATAAGAATAGAATTTACTTTCCAAGCGGGGATAGAAATTTTTGTCAAATTTTAAAGAAGTATAAAATATGTTATCTTAAATTAACACAATTATTAATATTAATTTAGAAGTAATTAACAAGAAAAGACTAATATAAAAAAATAAACGTATAAAAAACAATAATAAAATATTGTCAATTTTAAATTAATAATTTAAATATTTTAATACTTTAAAAATTGACTTAATATTATCCAAAAATAACATCAGCAAAAAATTATGTTGCCCTCCCTATTCTTAAAAGGTTATAATACCCCAAATAATTTTTTCCTTTTAAAAAATTCCAAAGGTTAATATTCTTTTTTAATTTTTAGAAAATTAATATCCTTCCCCAATTTTTGGGAAATTAATATTTTTTCCAATTTCTAGTATAATAATTAAAAAAAAAGGGCCCCTTTTTTTAATCAAATATTTTATTAAAAATAATAAAAATTTAATCAAAAAAAAAAACCTTTTAATTTTTATAAATATATTTGAAATTAAATTTTTAAAAAATTAACTTCAAATTAAATAAAAATTAAAATTTAATAAATTTTTTTTTATTTTTTAAAAAATAATATTTTAATAATATTTATAACATATTAGTTAAATAATGCAAATTATTTATAAAATATTATTAATATACATATACTATTGGTAAATATGTTGATAACATATTAATAATAAAAAAGGATCTTATAATTTAATATATTAATAAAATTAATAAATAGTTAATAACTAATAATAAATATTAATAGATGGTTAACAATTAATAATAAATATTAATAAATAATTAATAAATATATTAATAAATAATTAGTAAATAATTAGTAAATAATTAGTAAATAATTACAAAATATTATTTTTTTAAAAATTTAAAATTAATTTATATATGTTTAATTTGAAATTAATTATAATTAAAAAAAAAATTGGGAAGAATTAAAAAATTTTAAGGATCTTTTTATATTTTTGAAAAAATCCTAAAATAAATAAAATGAAAAATTAGGTATTCAATAATACATTTTATAAACCCCTTAATTTAATTAATTTTTGATACCATTGATACTGTTGGTGTTTTTAGTACTTTTGGTGCTTTTGGTGTTTTTGGTGCTTTTGGTGCTTTTAGTGCTTTTGGTGCTTTTGGTAGTACCATTGGTGGTGCCGTTGGTAATGCCGTTGGTAGTACTATTAGTAATGCTATTGGTGGTACTATTGGTAGTACCGTTGGTAGTACCATTGGTGGTTGATTTTTTAATGTGGTATAGGGCAATTAGATACCTTCTGAAAAAATATATAATAATTTTTGGAGATGTATAAACTATTTTCCCCAACATTTGTAAACAATTTTCTTAAAGTAGAAATTACTTTTACAATTGTATGGACTGCCTTCCACAGCCGTTTGACTTTTTGCTGATGAAGAAAAAAAAAAGGAAATAAAAATATTAAAGAACACAGAGTTTTGTTTGGGATTAGTTTTTGTATTTTTGTGTAATTAAAATTACTTAATTCCAATCTATAATTAAAATATTTAAAATTTAAAATATAGATTTTATTAAAAGCATGATTTTATTATTTAAATCCATCCATATTAAACTGTATTAGAATGTAAGAATAAAAATAAATAATTAAATTAAAAATAATATATTAATAATAATAATTTTATTTATTTATTGTATAGTGGAAAACTATTTATACTAAAGTACTAACATCTATCAATATACATATATATATATATAAACAGAGTATCAATGGGAATGGAGATATTAGGAGTGTTGTTGGTAGTGAAGCGAGAAGCGATTTTTCTGTTCACAGATCCAATCACCTAAGTGTGGCTATCAAGGCTCTTTTCAGATGTGCGTTCAGCGATTCAAAGTTTTATTCGTAAGACTTCACGTGGCTTTCATATTATAGGTAGCAGGGCGTTCTAGGGGTATGAAAATTTGATTTTTGTACATTGACTCCTCTATAATTGTATTTACATATTCAACAAATTAGTACTCTTGTGGGGCTTTTGATGCTATGGCTAGTAGTAGTTTTGGGAAGCCCCTGGTTAGTCTTGGTCTCCGTATTGGTTTCCGTATTGGTTTCCCTGTGAGCTTGGGTTCATTCTATAGTCGGCATTTCCGAAGGCGTTCCTGCTTTCTTGAACACCTTTGCTGCCATTCGAAGTTCCGCCTTCGTTCGGCTTCTGATAACCGCCATTCGAACTTTCGCCTTCGTTCGGCTTCTGATAACCCGTCAATTTCTGTTTTTCCTTCGGTTTTTGGTCACCGTTAAGACGTCCGCTGTCATTGGGGTTTTTGTAACCATTCAGATTCTGATTACCAGACGGGACCCGGCTACCGTTTGGAAGCTGATCTTCATCAGCACTTTCTTCGCCGTTGGCATTCTGATCACCATCATACCCACGTTGACCTTCAGCCGGTTTACTTTCTCCATTCCTGTTCTGATCTTCATAAGCACTTTCTTCGCCCTTGGCATTCTGGTCTTCGCCGTACCCCCGTTGAGTTTCACCCATTTCACTTTCTCCCATCCTGTTCTGATTCTCGTATCGCTGATTACCCTTATCCGCAACATCATACGAAGGAGCCGCCTGCGCCGAAGACTTGATCCAAGAAAACAAAAGTTCTAACACGGCTGCCGGTTGGGTTAATTCCGCGCCGTGTCCTGCACCGTAGATTTTGGCGTACGTCAATCCTTTCGCTCCTTTGATCTGTCCGGCTTCCCTTCCACCGGCTGTAAAAGGCTTCAATTTAGCAGCGTTGAAGTCCGCTTTTCCAGGCCATTCTAACGCCTCAGTCCAGGCTTTCACGCCCATCCAGTCACAGATGAAGTCCGCATCTCCTGCGTAAACGAGTACCGGAATCTTTGGAAGAACTTTCGCTACCTTGAGGTGAAGAGGCAAGGACATATCTCCTTGATCGTGGAATAGCTTGTGAACGGCTGTATTATCCCCGCCGTGGTAGTTATGACCTTCGGCACCCAACGCGTTCATAACATCCGGTCTGGTGAAGTATTCTGTCGGTGGGGGAAGTCTTTGCTGCCGAGATTGCATATAGGGACGTCCGCCATTCATCATCCGCATGCGCATTACCTCTCGCTGCCGGATATCCGCAGCATTGACTCCAATGGCATTGACACGATTGATGAATTGTTGATCCCAGAAGTCGTTCGCCCTAATGCACTTTTGCACATCGCGGGTTTTGTAACATTCCGAGATGAGTTTTTGGCTTTGCGGGAGGACGTTGTATTTTAAATATCTGCAGGTGTATAGATCAAACACCGGTTCATATCCACCCATACCGCAGGCCATCTCCGGCATGAATTTGACTTGATTCAAAGGATCGGTAAGGCCGTTCGCGATCATTGCTCCCTTCAAGTTAATATTCCGATCCGGGTGGGATAATATCTCGTCAGCGAATGCGGGTACATAGTGGCCACCGTAGGAGATACCCCAAATGTATAAAGGTTGTTTGCTGTACTGTGGGAATTGTTTGAAGAATAGGGATAGGAGAGCGTAGACGTCCTTTGCTGCTGCTGCGGTGGTTGTGGTGTCCTTGCCGTAGGAGAAGCCTACGTTCACGGGTTGGTCGAGGTAGATGATGGAGGCCTTTTCATTCCAAGCGTTTTTGTTCGGTATTAATTTTCCGTCGCGGAGGATGGTTGGGCCGGTGCCCATGATTGCGGGTTCAACGGATGAGCCACCGGGTCCGCCGTTTAGCCATAGAATGATTGGGTCTGTCTCAGGCTTCGATTTGGATTCGAAAAACCCTATTCATAAGAAACAAGTTAGCATTTTAGCCTATCGGAGATGAGATATACCCTTGATAAAGGTTATCTAGATCAATTCTTACAGTAAAAGAGATGCTTGTCGTTTTTGTTGTCGTCGAGGTAGCCGCTGTACTGTTTAATTCCGGGACCGAATCCAAGAGAGGATGGATCGACCGTCCTCCCTCGAATGGAATATTGGGTTAAACGGTCATCTCGTTTGGGAAGTCGATGGCCGTGAGAAATGAAATCCCAAGTATCATCGGGCAGACGTGTATAATTACCGGGGTACTGAGAAGTTTGAACATGTTTGGATACCCCGGGGTGTCCCAAGGTCAGTTCAAAAGTAGATAGGAGAGAAGCGGCCAGCCAAAAGCTTCTCATTTTTGGAAATTAAGCGAGCCGAAGATGTTTTAAAATGTGTGTTATTAATTTAAACGTACGTAGGATTTATTACAGTAGTGTATAAGAGCTATTTGATAGTGAAGACCAGCTCACTGAGTTCAAAGCGCCAGCACCTTTAGTGGAAGTAAAAGAATGAATTGTGAATATTGAGATAATTCCGAGGGGCCAGTGCGAGCTCGAAGGATTCTTTTATACAAAAAAGAATGCTTCGGGCATTATACTACGTAGACACACTTCTAAGACCATGAGTTCCATTGAAGAATGTTCGAGATCTCGGTCTAAAGCTCCCTCGGTTAGCTCCCTCACAGTCGACCAGAGCTTGTTACACCAAACCACCTGCAACTCGGCCCAAACCTCCCGATCTGGGCGTTTACCCTGTTGGGCAGGCAGGTTTCGAAAATGGCGCCCTAGTCTGCAGACTGGTGGACGCAACCCTCCGAGCTTGCCGGAGCCAGGGGCGTCCAGCGACAGCTCTGTGGCGCCCCTTTTGTCGGCCTCCTGTGTTGCAACTAATAGCCTCAGGTTCGTGGCTAGGGCTCCGTCTGGAAGCGGCGAGCCAGGTTACTACAATACAAGCTGACTTTGCGGTTTGTTGCACAATTTCGTAGAAGAAGATGATTTAAACCAGGTTCTTGGGATATTTTTTAGTGCCAGGGTTTGATTGAGTTTGATTGTAACGCAGCTGAGTGTCTGATTAAAGGACGATGTGCTAACTACCGACAGGAGGTTTCGTCGATGTTCCGAGACTTTCTCACGATTGTGTCACAGCACTGACGTCGCCGTATTTTCTTCCTGATGCAAGTTATTTCTAGTTTGGAGAATATGTTTCTTTGAGGTATCTAGAATTAATATAATACATGACTAAACCTAAAGTATACACCGTGATATCGCCTACAAAGTGAAATGCAAACAGATTCATAAGTGGTTAACACGCTTCCGCGTGATGAGCCATCGGGTAAGTTTCTGCCCTTAGTCGGCATATCTCGACTTCGGATTGATACGACATCTCTTCAAGCATGCCATGCTGCCGAGGACGTATGATGGAGGAATGTTATCTAAAAATTCCTTTGGTGTACCGCCGTTCAATTGGGCGGGGAATCCGAGAGTTCCCTCGAGGATGTCCGCGTTGAGTTTGAACAAGCTTGGCGCGACATTGAGGATCCATGGGTCTTCGCTACCGAAAGCATTGACGGTGATAGTTTGATGGCAGTTGTCGTTGAAGACATAATGGATGGAGCCCTGGGGGAGAGCAATCATTTCCCAGGTGCCGACTTTGGTTGTGAATTGCTGGGCGGTAGCGGAGTTCTGCCAGATGGCCCCGGCTGTGAGAGGTCCTCCGGATGCAACAACAACAAGTTCTATGTTCGCCATGGGTTAACCTACAGCTTCAAGGCAGCGGTCAAAAATTGCGCAAAGGGTTTCAAGACTTACGGGTCGCGCGTGGGTGGAAATGAGCAGCATTCAATCCTAGGAGACAAGTTGTTCGATCAGTTCGCCTGTGATACCTCTATCGGGGAGCTGAGCGCCTACTTACCACACGGTTCGAGGAAACCCATAGCCATGGCTACCCCGGTCCCAACCAAAGCAGGGAAGTTCGATCTGTCGGCGAGAACAGCCAAGCCGCCAGCACCTCTGCTCGCAAAACTTGAGTTCAGAGTTGGGTTGAAATTGAACTTCCAGAGGTCCGGATTGCCTTGGTTGTTGAGAGTGTTTAATCTGGCAGCAGAATTTCGGGCGAGCTGCAGTTGATTGAAAACTTCGTCGGAGACGTTCGGTGATGGATTGGGATTGAGGGTACCGGAGCAGGGCTTGAATGTGGTCCCATTGCTATATGCCCATTTTGCTTCTGTGCTCGCAGCAACAGCGAGGGTCGTTACGACTATAGAAATGAGGTTCGAGAACATTGTGACTGGCTGTTATATGTCCGGGTTATTATATCTCCAGATCTTATAATTTGTGAGGAGTGAGTGCCGTGGGAATGGAACGTGAGAGTTTCTCCTGGGTCGATCTCCGGCGCCTTGGTTTATATAGATAAATATTCTTTCATTCAATTTTTCCATACGAAGATATTAATCTCGCCCCTGCTGTTTACTGATCCTTTCGCCCTTGTCGTCATTGCGCCCGAGGTTTCACAGCCTATTTTAGCCATGAACGCAAAGTTCACTCGGCATGTGGACGGTGCAGCATGAGGCTGATTGATGTACGAGGCTAGCGGAATATTTTACCTGCCAAAAAAGCTGGGACTTCGAATTTTAGTGGCTGGGCTAAAACTGCTTGTTCTCATTGATGTGTACCTGAAATTTCAGGCTTCTACGCAGAGTGAAGTCAAACATGACATGGGGTACATATTGTACATTGTGCGCTGGTTGATGGTTATTTGCCGCTCGTGGTTTGTGTGTGGTGGACTAAATTTATCGGCCTGTTATAGATTGCTTTATCCGAGTTATCATTCACAATTGCCATATCTCGGTTGTTCTGAAACTTGGAGTCACGCAGGGATTACCTTGACAGGTGCAGGAAACGGTCAGCACTAGTCGTGACTTTTCTCGACGATTATCTACGCAAGACCAACAAAAAAAAAAGGAACCCAACTGGATAAATTCGTGCTTGCTACATTGCACAGCATAAATAAGATCTTTGGGCCCTCGCTACGTGAGAGTGCGTCATAACTCATATGCTATTGGCATTATATATCAGATTAGAACCTTGTATTGGTACTACTAAACTTAGTATTACATCCTCCACAGGATCGGGCTCCCGAATCGATCACCGATCACCCAAAAAATTTTCGGAACCCCTTTCGAAGCTTCGCTTTATCAATACCCACGTTAAAAAAAATTATTACCCATGCACATACGCTTAAAATTACTCTTCTACTTGGATTCGGTCTGCACGGTAGGTTCTGCAGGTTTGCTGGGAGCCTCAGACTCAACATCTGCAGCAGCGGCTGCCGTGTCTTCACTCGGTCCTTGGTTCTTGCGTTTCCACCAGAAGCTGCTTGCCGGATTAGCCATGTGAACGGCGACTTTGGACCGTCGATAATTATAACGACGTGGGGTTTCACTCACAAAAATCCGGCTGCAATTGCGATCAGTATTGGTACGCCGAGTCCGATGCAGACTCCCAGAATAATTTTCCTGTTGTCATTGTCGTCGCTGGTTGTAGAAATTGATCCGCTGGGGCCGGGTGCAGCTGCCGTTGGGGGCCCGCTGGTGGCGAATAGCGTTTGTTCGTCTCTGCCGAAGGTTATTGTCTGACCAACGCTCGCCTGCGCAGTTGCTGGGAATGTCGCCTTGGCTCCAGAAGGAACAGCGGTGACCAATGTTATCCCTGTTATAACCTTGGTCGTCGATTGAAGCGAAACAGGGCAGTCGACAAGTCCCGTCGAGAGGCACTGGACGGCTTGATAGGTCGCATTGCTGCTTATTGTCGTCGTCGTCAGACCGCTGCCAGAGTTCTCGGCCGAAGAAGTTGAGGTCACGGTGCTTTGGACCGCGCACTGCGTCAAGGTTGTTCCCCAGATCGGGATACTCGTCTCTGGGGTCGGTCCCCAGACGTATCCGGCGACAGCCACCGTAGCACCTGCTGCGGCACCTACGGCGCATTGGTACCATTCTTCGACTCGGAGCTTGCAGTTATTCTCGTCGCCGTTGGGGATGAGTGTAACGCTGGTCGCTAGCTCTGCGATATGAGCCCACACGCTGACTTCGATTCCGGAACTGGCTTTGAGGTTTAGGATATCGGTCACGTCCTGGCCGAGAATCAAAACTGGAGCTGTGGATATTTCGAAACCCGCTCGGACTTTTAGACGAATGATTGCTTTGAGCGTCACACCGGCGCTTTCGACAGTGACTGGTAGAAACTCAAACCCTCCACCGTTTCTATCAAATAGGATCATTAGCCACGATACCAACCAATCGCAAACTCGGCATGGGGGACGTACTGGACCGTTTGTGTCACATTATTCCCGAACAAACCCGCTTCCAATATAAACCCATCATCCAACTTGATATGGAACCCGCTGCTAATATTGATTTCCGATTCCGCGCTCAAAATCAAATCTATGGATGGAACAACCCCAATAAACAGGTCCTGGGTAACCTGAAGGCCAAGAGGACTTGGCAGCGTGTATAAATTGATCACGTATGTCACACCAGCTGAGAAAACCGTCTCAAAAGCTAAATACATCTCCATACCGTCGAACTGGAAACTTATACTGGCTCCGGGAAGCTCTGGAGTCTCGATGTTGTAGTCGACAGGGATGGGCGGTAATTCGAAATCGGCGAGGTCGACTCCGTCATTGACCTTTGTCGATACCCCGCTGGTATAGTTTTGAACATAGGTGATAGTGGCGTTCGTAACATTGTTGACCGCACCGCTGATTCTATTTATCTCTTGCGTTAAATTGAAGGATCCGTTGAGGGTAACCTGTGCCGTCATATTGGCTTGTAAATAGCATGTCGAGCAGACTACCTCAACCCCGCCTGTGAATTCCGTGGTATCATTTCCTGCCTCTCCAGATCTAATTGAACTTATGTTAGAAAAATAGACTATCGTATGCCCACATATATGTTAGGTATACCTTTCAAAACTTAATAATGTGGCTCCAGTCCAGCGCTTCCCCATAGCGGTGCTATTTCGGACAGTAGCTGCTCTCTTGTGGTTGTCATTCTGGGACAAGCTACGTCGAATTGATCTCATAATATCCGCAGCAGCTGTCCCTGGAGGGCCCCAGGCTGCAATTTCTGCACCAGCGGGGCTGGCAGCAGCAGCCGTGATACTAGTCACCCATATTGCGAGGTTGAAAGGGTAGTAGAGCAGCATATCTTCGCAATCGACGATATGTCTATAATGAGAACGCGAGGAGTTGGAGAGGACGCAGGAAAAAGAGACTCCAAGAGCTACGCAGGGTTTTTGAAAAACCGAGTACCGAAGCCATCATTTTGAAGACTTAAAAGGAGGATGTGAATTTTGTGAATCGCGTGAAAAAGGATTCGATCGTCATACCCGTTAAATCGCGGTCGCGGTCGCAGTCGGAGCTGAATGCGCGAACAACGAAAGGAGCCACCGAAGCCCTATCATCTAGCGAGAAAAGTTGTGAAAATCTCCGCAACTTGACGGATTTCAACGGTTTATGGCTTTCGCACGCCAATGAATTTGCAATATCCTCTGTTACATTGCAGGGTTTTCTGGAAGAAGTGGATATGGAAATAAAGTCTAACCAGTAGTAGATAGGGAACGTCAGAGCTCTGAGACTGCACGCCAGAATATTGTGATGGGTTTGTTTTACGCATGTGCGGTTTAGCTACGTAGTACCTAACGGGTGCTCCGTCGAATAATTATATCGTATGGAATTTGACCTGCACGGCCGTTCCAGCTGGCCCCAGGACAAGTTTGGATACGTTTTGCTTCTTCGAAGAACGAATACTTGCCAACCGGATCGCATAGAATGTATGCCGTGGAGTAATACAGCTACAGGTAGAAGGGTCTTCACACATACCTCAGCGTTTCGTGATTATAATCGATTATGATGATCGCGATACCTGATTGTTTGATCTAGGAGGCCGTTGGGCGTGTAAAAGGGCCAACTAACTATAGGGCATACACCGCCATACCCTGCAACACAACAGAGAAAGGAACGTTAGGGCTTGGACACCGTGTGTTGTTTTTGTTGGATATTGAAATTTACATTTGCTGTAGACAAAAGCGGTGGAAAAATATCGATCCCAGATTCTGCCAATGTCGGGGCGATTCGAATAATCACGTTAAGGTGTCGTTGATATCTTGAAGCGAGCCTAGTACGCCCTGAGTTGTAGGTTTGAGGGTTTGAGGAGTCCTTATAGCCAACCAACCAGTACTTGTGAATGCGTTTAAATGCACAGATCAATAACGAAGCTATTTTTATTTGATATGACCAGATGCAGGAACAATGAAATCTATAACTAGAGATACTAACTCCCTTGGCTATTAAAACGACATAGATATCGTCTCTATTTCGCTAACATCTTGCCGCAATTCCTAGACCGAGCTCGCTATCTTCACATCCCAGTCCCAAACCCTGCCTTCCACCACGCTATCCCACTTCTAAAATACCAAAAAGAAACAAAACTCTCCAAACTCCTTCCCTCACGAGGAAGAGCAAAAAGAACATCCAAGCGGTAGTAGTAAGGATCGAACTTACAACCTTTCGGTTGCTTGACTCGACTTGGATCGAGTTCATAACAGCCGAATGCGCTAACCAATTGCGCCATACCACCTGAACCGGTAGTAGTTGTT
This sequence comes from Dactylellina leptospora, assembly GCA_036971365.1. Classification (NCBI taxonomy): domain Eukaryota; kingdom Fungi; phylum Ascomycota; class Orbiliomycetes; order Orbiliales; family Orbiliaceae; genus Dactylellina; species Dactylellina leptospora. The sequence continues at coordinate 136,344 of JAJTUC010000046.1, read as the reverse complement.
ACTGGATGGAAGTTCGTCGCTGAGAATTTCAGTATATGAAGGGTGGATGGATATGTAGTGCGAGCATAGGGTCTGAAATCGGTAAGTATGGAGATCATGCGTGTAAGTTTAGAGCTGGGGGTGTTGAGGGGAGGGTAGAGATAGGATGCGGATTCAAATTGTACGAGGGTCTTGCGTAGATTATCTTGTATTTCTTATAATCCTTGCCCGGGAAGTCTCTTAAAGAATACTATCGAATTTAATGAAATAAACCAAGCTTGTTGATGGGATTCTTGTCATCAACAATGTAGGAATTCTGCTTGCTTTCAGAGATACCTCCAGAGAACATCAAGCGGTCATGAGAGAACAGTCCTTGACGGTTTCCTGTTCCTGAAACTTCCTTTCCATCTCCTCCAACTGCTCGTCGGAAGCGATAAAAGTACCACAATAAAAACAAAATTCGTCCCAAGCCTTCTCGGTATCTTCACCCCAAATATACCCAACAGTATCCATCCCCTCAAGCCTCAACCCGACACAAGTAAACTTGTCATACCAAATCTGGCCCTTATGTTGTGGGAGCTTTTCATTCGGCGGGACTTCGTATGATTTGCTCGTTTCAGCGGTGTGAGCATCGATGATTTTGACAGGATTGGATTTGCCATTTTTAGCGGCTATTTCGAGGGCCGAGCGGAGGTGGCTATCGAGCATGTATTCGAAGTCTTTGCCGCCACCGTACTTGCCACCGAAGTGGATTTCGTAGGTTTTGTTGTTTTCGAAGAGGGTGAGGCTGAGGGGATAGTCGTCGAGGAAGCCGACGACGTGTTTTCCGATTAGAGAGGAAGGGTCGATGGAGTTTGTTAGATGGCGGATGTGCTTTGGGCGAGGTTTTAGGAGGAGAGGCATCTGATATCCGTCAATATCATCCTAATGGAGGGGGGGATAGATTATACTTACTTTGGAGGGTTTGATACTCGGATATCGATGTGATATGGAAGTTTACCGGATGATTGAGACACGGCGGCGACGTCTGATCTTGATGGGTTTCTTGAAGATGGACTGAAAGGAAGAGAGACCATCATATAGCGAGTGCCACTTTATCAAGTGGTCAAGAATCCACAATTGAAGTTGAACATTGTCGTCGACATGACGTAGAGGCAGCTCTGAGATTGTGATACAAGCACCACTCCAGCGAACTATGCAATATTTTTAAAGCTCCCCCAGCATAGCTCCCCGATTCACCAATCATTAGAAAGGTGCAAAGTCTATTATCGATATTTGGATCCTCGAGAATGGCCAGAACGAGATGTTTAGTGGTGAGTTTAGGGGTGAATCCGCGATTGGCGGGCATGTTTATATGGGCGAGTGATCTCAGCAGAAAAGCAGCATAATCCGCACTGCAAGTTCTATAAATTGTATCAATCTACTCCACCACTCTCTTCCATCGCCATCTATCAACCTCCTCTGCGGACATACTCGCCATGGCTACTCCCAGAAACTCCGAGAACGTCAAAATAATCCCATTCCCTCCGAACGCATCTCACGTCAACCCCGAGACACTCATCGGTGCAAACCTCCTCTCCGCCTCCCAAGAGTCCCCTCTCCCTCTGACTCTCACTCTCCGCAAGAAGGGCGAAAAGACAATCAAACTCGAAATCCACAGCGAGTGCCCCGGCCGCACCTTCACAATCGAAACCTGCGAACTCCTTAAAAAACATATCTTCCTCGCAACCCCTACAAAACAAATTAAAGTTATCAATGCGACTTTCGGAGTGAAGGAGGTCATATACGCTGCTCCGTTATGTTCCAAGAAGCGAAAAATGGCGGGCACGAAACAGACGGATGTGTATAATCTTATCGGGTTACAACTTGCGGGAATGGAGGAGATGGGGTGGATTTGGGCGGAAGATAGCGAACGTTCTTTCGAAGAAGGGAAACTGAAGGCTTCGGTTTATATTCCTAGGAATAAAGTCAAGGCGGTGAATATGTCGTTTAGACGGCCTGTGATGAGTTCGAGTGCTTCGGCGGCCGCGGATGGTGATAAAGTTGATGATTCGGGGAATGTGTCTAATGATACTCCGAAGGAGGAGGCGAAACCGGACGATACTATAGAGGAGGAGGCAAAGCCAGATGAGAAGAGGAAGCGTAAACGTGATGCTAAAAGATAGTGACCCGCATACGCATATATTTGCAGGGCCTTTGGGGGAAATGAGCTTCATGGTTGGTGTCTGCATTCTACTAACCGCTGGAAAATACTGCACTATCGGGCTTCACGAGGCATCCAAATTACTCGTTGCAATGTATATACAGTGTTATGGAAGCCACAAAATAGCACGGAGGAGGTCAAATAGGGCTTTATCTTAGAAACCCTCCACCCAGTCGCTTTTAACTAATATTGAACTTTTCCCTCCATCAATATCACTTCTCCAATTCAGCACTCACATATTCTCAAGTTTGCGCTCTTTCTTTCTACACCTGAAATCTCCGTCAAGAATAGAAACACCAGAGAAGATGTCTTCGATAGTATTTTTAGATCTCCCTACGGAAATCCACGTCAAAATCGCGAAATTTCTGCCCACCATCGATATCGCCTGTCTTGCGTTGACGTGCCATCAGTTGCAGAGCCGAATCGGCAACGGTAACCAGTCTCTTTGGTTTCACGAGCTCCGAGATGCGATGTTCCCGGGAATCGAATGGCAAGAAGAACTGCTCGAAGACACTTCATCTGACGGTTGCGATGAGCACGACTGCACGGATTGGGAACGAAATCAGCATTCAAGGGTACCCCACAGGAATCCCGACTACTTCAAACTCGATAAGTGGGATCCGTCTACGAACTATTGGCTATATGCAATTTCACTGTTCAATAGCAGCGATCAAAGAATCTGCTCGTTCTGCTTGCGCGAAACTTGCTTGAAAAAGCAATACCAAATATTCCTCCTGGATCTCGAGGAGCTGGCTTATACTAAGCGGTATAAGGCCATCTGCGTTAAATGCTTCCTTACAGAGCTTCTAGGTAAGTAGTGGTAATCATATAAAATTCTAGCGAATGTACTGACAGGAGCTTTATACGGGGCTAGAAATATCCATGTTGAGACAGGTGTATCCCCTCGTTGGCGGCGTCCCTGAGTCAGGAGTATGGGAGAACATCGACGATGGTATGATTGGCCCAGATTTTGAAGACGGACCTTATATCATCAGAACCAAAGCCAAAAGGCTCGTTGCACGATACCGCATGTCTTGAAGGAACCATTTCCTAAGAATTGACCGATGACTGTAAAGTGGAAATTAGCAGGCGTAGAATGTGAATGCGGTGGAAAAGGATATCTATGTTTTCACGGCTCTTCAATGAGATTATGCGGAAGTATGAAGGTTTACTAAAGCGGTTGGTCAGGCTTCCCGCAGCCAGAAGCCTCTTTGTGATAACTGCCAATGTTGGTGACAATTCGCGGGGTGGCTTTAGGTATTCGTGTATGTAGCTCTGAGCCTGTTATACGTGGAATATAGCACATGGGTGGAACATGATATTAATTATGATACGCAAGCCTCGTTGCACATGAGATGTAAGGCGTGGATGTCATGAAGCTTCACAGAAACAGTATACTACACAGTCTGATAGCAGAAGGTGAGAGAATGATTATAATGATGATAATGATGAAAATGATGAGATGACGTCGATGATAGATTGATGATGGATGAGGAATTTCGATGAGGATGAACAGAACGGTGCTGCACGGTGCGACGATAGAAAACGCAGTCACACCGTACGTCGACAGTAGAGCGTGCAGATGCAGACTGGAAGGTATATATATCACCAGCTTCCACCAGAGCCTCCATCAACGTCTGTCACTCATCCAATCACATCACGTTCGAAACCACAGCAGCTCCCCCCGATATCCAACAATACAACGCGATATCGGATTCATCAAGATGCCTCCATCAAACTCTTCTTCCCTCCTTCTCAAGCTCCCCTATGAGATTCATGAGAAAATTGCTCTTTGCCTTCCAGCAAAAGATGTGATCAGTTACTCAAGGGTTTGCACTGTTATCAGATCCAATGTGATTTATAACAATATGCTTTGGTACCACACCCTCAAAGGCGCCGGACGCGTTACCCACACGGGATACGAGAAATACAATCATCGGATCAAATACCGCAATCGAGTGATTGATATCACCCAGGGGAAAAGATTCCGCTGTCAAGTCTGCCTGTCCCCAGATTTTTGCCGAGCTGTTGACATCAACGGTACCTACTACGGTGTCTTTTGCCCTAGCTGTCTCGGAGATCGATTCTATTGTAAGTTCATGCCACTCACATTTTCTGTATAAAAATTTGGGAATAAAATGCTGAGGACTCCCACGTCAAGTTTTGAGCTTCGTGGACGATCCCATCGACCTGTACTGGGTGAGACAAGAGATCATTAACCCATTGAGGTTCGCGATTCCAGTTACCGCAATCTGCAAGGGATATCTCAGGGCCCATCACTCTCGCGGCGAGTCTGAAATACGACTCCCCCGCCGCTTTCCGGAGGACGTTCCGCACTGGCCGTATCGTATCCGCACCGACCCACTGGAGATGGTCCTCAAAAGTGATTTGAATCTGTTGCTCGCGGTCGCGCTCAGGGACAATAACATCACGGCAGCAACCCACGCCATCGCAGCCCGAAACATTCGCTTGTCCGCTCGCGAAGACGTCCTGTTGAGTAACATTCGACACGATACGCTCAAGCTTTTGATCGAAAGTTACACCAACCATCACGGTCTCGACCCCATCAATTCCCGCCACAGAGACCACAGATGGGTTTGGGAGACCGTCGTATACCGCATTCTTGGGAAGGACGACTCTACGACCGCGCGCGAGGTCAAGATCTTTCGGGCTAACCAGAAGGTCTTGGGGAACCATTTCGAAGCTCAGTTCAGCGTCGGGCTCCCGAGGTCGAGCAAGAGTCAGCCGACTTTTATGTCGAGAATGGTTCATTATATGAGTAAGTTTACGAAAACCTCGCCGCGCCCCTTGTCAGAGATCCCTGATGCTTAAAACGAGGTCGATTGCTGGGATTATTATCATGTATGTTAGTTTCGTTCTTTGTCACTGGATATCGATTAGAGAGGATGCCCCTCCAGCAGTGACATGATTATTGTTATTACTACTATTATTCCCCTCCTGTCACTACTCCTGCTATTCTCCTCCTGTTATTACTTCTATTATACTTCCTCCTGTCTATTCTACGGATAGAGCGTGCGGCTTTGTGCGTTGCGGCGTGTGGAAGATCGGCTGTGAATCACCGCGCATCACAACGCGGCGTGGCTCAACAACCGTCGACAGCCGCCTTCTCTCCTCTCTTTATCTCTTTCTCTCTTCTCTCCGCGCCGCTCGCTCTTCTCCTCCTGTCAATATCAAAATATCAATCGGTATCAACATGATATCCTCCGATGCCCCTCCTTCCGACCCAAACCTCTCCACCCCGCTTTTAAACCTCCCCCAAGAAATCCTCCTCCACATCGCAAAATCACTGCCCACCGTCCTCGACGTCTTCTACCTCCGTCAAACCTGCAAAGCCCTCCGCCACCGCCTCGGCCCGACCGACGGCAACTTGTGGTACCATTTTCTGAACGAAAGGAACAGTAGCAATCGGAAGAGGTTTTCGACCTATCACAATGATAGAAATTACTACGGTCTGACGAGGGATATCTTACGAGGCGAGGTGAGCGGGTGTCAGCTATGTTTGAGGGATGTTAAATGCAGCGCCGTCCATGCGTACCGCGGCGGATTATTTTACAAGACGTTGTGTCGGACCTGCGCTAGGGAGAACTTTAGAGGTATCACATTTTATGAACGATTGGGTTTTGTTTGAGGGGGTAGCGTCGGCTAAATTTTTATCACCGCAGAGCTATGGCGGCTCGAAGACGAGTACCCCGGGTTGAAAATCCACCCCAACGACCGCATAATCTGGGTCGGTGGGATCCCCTTCGACGACCCGGTAGGTATAACGGGTCTCTGGTTGAGCACCGGCTACAACATGTACAGCGTCCGCAACATCGATCTCCACCGCGCCATCGAAGAACAGATGAAACCCGTCCAGAACACTCGTCGTAACCTCGCCAAGGACGCCTGGGAAGCACGTTATGACAAACAGATCGCGTTCGCCCACAAACGGAAAGAATACGCTGATGTGGTCGTATCGCTCATGTCTTCCGAATATAAAAAGTTTTATGGGGAGTTACACTGGCTCATGTCCGTTGATGGGTTCAGCGAATATCTTTATAATTCGTTGCTGTGGACTCTACGACCCTGGTTGGCGCCGCATTATGGCGATAAAGCCATGCCAAAGTTCACGCTAGGGGAACATATGGAGGAATTGCTGGATTTATACAGCGAGTCCGAGGAATTATCACCACCGCTCCGACAAAAGGGACTCCTTACCGCTTGCAAAGAAGTCTTACGAAAAGAGCTAGCGAAAATTCCGTATCCAGGACAGGCGGCCAGGAAGGCTCATGCGGCTAGCCCATTGATCAGATATTGGTTGGATGCGTGGTTGAAGGGGAGAGGGTACAAGGGTGTCCCTAGAGACGGGAAGAAGGATCTGAGAAACAGGGCGAGGAGGTGTCCGTTTTGTAGACCTGTCGTGCATGTGCTCGGTGGTACGCAGGCGCTGGCGGTGCACGTTTGGTGTCAGCATACTGAGCGGCTGGATGAGCCGTGGGAGTGGATACCCGGTTGAGATGTTACATCTACATATACCCCAGTATAATTATACATGTTTTGTATGTTGTGATACCCATTGATACATTATTCATTTAATTTATTAATATTGAGAGACGGTTAACTTTGTTTTATCTCCACCTAGAAGAAGATCTACCGTCTTGGATACCACCACCCATGTTCGGTCGCTGTTCTTCGATACCGCCTACTTCGTGGGTTTGATCCCTCATTTCCGGGTCATTGTGGATGGGCACGACGGGTGCATCGGGGAGTCGTTCTCGGGTCCCGAGACGGTACGCTAGTATTACGATAAATGTGATGATGGGTACCGCTACCCCGACCGCTATTCCTGCTATGGCGCCGCCGGAAAGGCCCCTTTTCGATGTGGTGCCTGGCGTTGACGTTGAAGTCGAGGGATTAAGCCCGACGGTACCGGTACCGGTGCTGGTGCTACTACTGCTACTCCTGGTTGGCGTCGATTGAACAGTCGGAGGTAGCGAACTTGTCGTCGGCGAATTTACCGCTCCGGTCGGAGTGGTAGGTCCCGAAGGACTCGGGTTGGAAGTAGTACTCGAGCTCGGTTGAGTTGGACTCGGTTGGGGGCTATTGACACTGTTAACTGATGATGTCTGCGGAATGGTTCCAATCGAGGGTGCGCCGGCGGGCCTCGTAGAGCTGACTCCTACGGCCGCGCATAATTGCGAGTAAAAATCGGATGTGGTTTGGAGGTCTTCGAGCGAACAGGATTGGAGGAGGCAGGGTTGGAGGTCGGTGCTGAATGTTTGGTCGGCGCAGATGCAGGCCAAGTCCGTGGAAGAGCACGAGCTGGATTGGAGGCCGCCGAGCACGCAGCTTTGCTATTATTATTATTTCAAGTTAATTTCATTGACTTGTGAAAATATCAAAGAGGGGAGGTTTTATAATATGGAGAGTGGATCTGTTCTTACTGCGCAGGTGGGGAGGTCTGTTATTGCAGATTGTGCTGAAGTTAGAACCGCGGCGACGAAGGTGTAGGAGAGAAGAAGTATTCCCGATCGCATCTTGGATAACTGCCCGAGTAGCTATCTAATCGATCAATACACTCGTGGACACTACCATCACATCGAACCCCAATGCCGTAGATACGGTGATTGGATAACTTAGCCCGTGATTCCTTCTTTATCGAAGGAAGAGAAATGTCGCGAAAAGGGCCCGCCTGAACAGCTACTACGGAACCACGGACCCATTTAAATGCATTTAAGTATTCGAGCATTCTTTTTGAAAAGGGAGGCTGAGCGGACTTCCCACGGTCCCCCTCGCTCGCGTGAGTGCATTAGGTTGCTTGCAATCTTCTCCACATGCGGCTCAAGGGCTCGGTGTGATTGGGCCGCGACGGGCGCGCAGGGACACCGAAAGACCCACAGGTCGCCGGTTGATCACGCCGCTTGTATCGCAATTTGAGATCTTGGGTGACGGACGGTGCATTAGCTTGTGTTCAACGATCGAGTGGTCTTTATTTTTACCGGGTGGAATGCAGCAGCTACTTTTCTTAGGTTGCAAGCTAAGAATGAGGCTCGAAAGCCTCTGGTTTGCGGTGGAACTTTCAATTGCAGCACTTCAGATGAGAACATTGGGTCTTTGCTGCAATTTGGTGTTTGTATTTCAGATATAACTACACGTAAACTCGCTAGAAAACAGGACAGCAGAGAAAAGGACTAGATCATAGGGTATCAATCTGCGTGAAGAACATTTGAAGCTTGTTTTTTACTTTTTGGTTTTGAATCGCGAGAGAAAAGAGAAAAGACGAAAGGGTAGCCTTGATTTAGTATTATTCCTAGCGGCGAGCCCTTTTGTCCCAGCAATCGGATTGTTCTCGGTAGATATTGCGAGATTTTCGATTCTGGGGAGAGTTGCTTCGGCCGCTTCCTCTGACTTCGTTGACGGCGTGACAGCGTTTTCACACCCTGTATTTTCTGTCGTTCCGTCGATTTCATTCTCGCTCATATTGCTGTCCTCATCTTCGTTCTTTCCCTCGATCTCCGTCCTTTTATTCTCATCTTTATGCTGTCCGACTTCAGGCCAATCTTCGTGCACTTGATCGGGATGGCTGGAAATCATATGAAACACCAGAAGCACCGGCGAGTACTTTCCTTCACCACCCTTCCCACCCTTCAAACAAAAGCCGCAAGCACTCTTCGGATCGTCGTCCAAGCAGTATCTTACTGTGATATCCTTCTCCGTCTCCGGAGTACTCCTCCCCATCTCCTCCATCCTCTTCCCCCAATACTCCTTCGCCAGAAACGCCAGAAACCTCGTGGTGGGGAAATACACTTTCCCTTCTTCCTTCCCATCCTCGTTCGGTTCCCCGAAAAACATAAACAAGAAGTGATCGCAAGCTTTCACTCGCTCTTCATCCCGTTCGCGTTCGTCCGCTATATCTTTGGTGTCCAGATACTTCTTCGCGAGACCGAATACTGCATCCACGATCGCATTCTTCCTCGTCAACTTTGGGGATAATTTGAACTCTTTGATCTTTAAACAGTTCTTCATCTCGGTCCCCAGCTCTACGGGTGAGAATAGAATGTGTAAATGCTTGTATCTTTCGACGTATTTCTTTACGACGGTGTTTAGGATGTAGGGTTTCGCTTCGCGGATGTCCGGTTGGACGTGTTGGTAGATATTGAGATTGCTGTAGCTACCGTGAGGACATTGTTCTTTGTACGCTTCAGCGATCCCGGAGCGGGAGACGAAGATTCCCGGCTTCCTTTGGCCGCATGGGTGGTGCCTTATTTCGGTGAATAGAGTTGGAGGGACATGTGGAATCGGGGTCTCTTGTTGTACGATCGTGATGGCTATTTTACATCTTCAATTAGTCACCCATCCCTCATGAATCTGGAGAAAAAAGGAGAAATACATTCGAAGACCTCTTTAGCGCACTCCCAGCACCAAGTTCCGTGGAATATCTTCGCGACATAAATATCCACCAATTGCGTTCGCTTCTCATCCGTCTTCTTCGCTTTGACGGTGTTGTACATTCCGGGATCGTAGATGAAGCATCTCTGACAACCGCTCCTGCCATCACGATTACTCATGATGTCCAGACACTTTTGATAATAATTCACATCTTGTGAATACGGCGTTTCTTCAGCGTCTGTGAATACCGACTTCGTTTTCGAGTAGAGAGTGTTGTACCAGAAGAAATTGTTGGTGGGACCGAGGGAGGCGTAGAGAGCTCGACAGGTCCACGAGAGATGTACTTTTTGCGATGGGAAGGGGATATAGCTTGCTATCAAGGTGTGTATTTCGGCGGGGAGTAGTTGAAATAGCGATGGGGTCTGTGTATGTTTTGTTAGTTGAATGCTATCAGCTGGATCCTTGCGGGGATTTGTACCGAATCTTCGTCTGTACTTGAATCTTCGAGGAAGGATTCTTCCAAGCCAGCGCTGGTCATTCTGGTCGTTTTACGGGATAATCGACCGGTGAACTTATCACTGCTATTCGGCGTAGTAAATTCGAAGGAGAACGGACCACTCCGACAGCTCGCAATGATAGCCTCGCCCGGTGAGGAAGTCATCATCTCAAGTTTCATGATATCCTTCGCTTGCGGTGTTGTATCAATCGAAAGCGCTTTGAGCTATCCCGACAATATAAATTTTAGATACGGTGAAGAATGAAAAAGAGAGAAAGAAGACGCGACTGGAATAAAAGACTCTGAATGATTAAATGCCAATAACAAGGCGCGCGCGCCGAGTGACGTTTTCAATCGCCCATTGGCAGGATCACCATGACTAAGCCCGCCAGTCCAGTCGACGTTTCTGTGGTCCTGCATGTGACGACCGGGGTCGCTTGACTCAGCCTGACTGTCGCCAATTATAAGAGCCTCCGCCTCGCTGTCAGCCGAGGCATGGTGACTCCAATACTCAAATACCTTCCGCACTGATGTCGCGATACTATCGGGGGCCTGAGCTGACGATTCAACTTCCGGGCCTCACGTGGGGGAATTACGGGGGTGGCCGGAATGCAACAGCAACACGCAAGACTTAGTTCCTAACGAGACGTTGCTCTTACATATCTCAGAAGATATCTCAGGCAGATTGATTAAGCTTCGTATATACATGACTATGATCTTCACGAGTTCAATGTCTTCAGTTTCTTGGTTGGTTCGCCCATCCTTCGCACATTCTCGTCCTCATCTAGCATGCCTCTCCCTTGCCCATTGGTTAACCGTGTGTTACCGAAATCCGGTGTTGGACGTAACTCGACCCACTGTGTCCTCGGTGATTCTCTATTTGCTTGGTTCGAGATGCCGTATTGATAACGGTCAGTTCCTTGGTCTGCTATCTGGTCTGCCTGTTTCTCGTATTCTATCTCGACACCAAGGTCCCCCTCTCCCTCTCCCTCTTCCTCGATTCCGTCTTCCTCCTCTTCGCTCTCCTCTTCGATGATTTCTGGTTTTGGTACCCGGAACAACGTGATACCAAGACTGCTATTCGGCTTCTGGAGTGCCTTATACGAAAATCTTGTTGATTGAGTTTTTTCCGAGCCGTTGTCTTCAACTTCAAACGATTCTTCTAGCGACGTCGAGAGTCGCGGTAGGCTGAGCAGGCACTGGAGATATTCTTCGACGCTAGGATCAACTTCGACTTGTTCTCTGGTTACCATATCTATGACGAGTTCCCACTCATCCGGCGATAGATTGATAGGTGCTTTCCCGCAATTTTCGAGGGACGCTTCTGGTTGCGATTTTGGGATACTGTTCCACCCCATCGGAGCCGAAGTGCCCGCTTGTAGGGTTCCACCGTTAGGTTGAACTTGCGGTGTAGGGTTGGTTCTGTTGATTATAAATGGCTTCTTCTTTGGCTTTTGAACAGGTTGCTCTATCATAACTCCTTGCTGCTGCTCCTGTCTGATTTGCTCATCGATACGGGTAATCCTAACCCCGTCTGGCTTCTTCGTCGGCGGCGGTACATTCAGCACTGGCGGTTTCTGCGTCAGAGCCATCTCTCTGAGATATGCCTGCCTCAACGCCTCGCGATCGCGGTCTAATTGCTGCTGTTTCGTCAAAGGTTGAGTAGTCTCTCCGTTTGTTACACTATCAGGATTGCCTCTCGTCTCTTGCGCCGAAGTAGTTCCCGATCTATCCCCACTCCCTTGGGGTACACCTCCTACCGTCGCCTGTTGCGACTGCGACTGCGACTGTTCTGCCACCTGCGCTCCCTTTGTCTCCTCTCCGGGAAGTATACCCAACATCAACCCGTGACTCCTTAAATAGGTCATCACCTCGATAGTTTTATCCTTCTCAGCATTCAACCAAGGCGTTGTTTTGATAGCCTGTTCTATCTTTTCCCTCAAAAACAGATTCTGTGCTTTAGTACTATCCAACGTTTCCCCGCGACGGGAGTCCATATATTTAACAGCATCCGGAAGTCTACCCCAACTTTTATCTTGAGCTTTGTAAAGTATCAACGAGCCCGGTAAAATTTCCGGACGACTCGCGTAACGTTCCAATATCTGACCGGGACGAATCAGTGGTTCCAGATTCATAACCCTCGAAGATCGAATTTCTACGTCCGCGAACCGGCCGATGTGGGACCATTTTATCCCTTTCTCAGGACCAGGTAGTATCATCATCGCGGCGGGTGGACCCATGCAATTATACTCGGGAAATATGGCTACCGTTTGAGCGTTTACTATATCGCTGGCGCGATTCCAGATCGCGACGGTGTTGAGGCTGGTTTTGCCTTCCTCGATTTTCCAATTACGGCAGCCGAAGGTTTCTATTGTTGCGGCGATGTTGTTTGGACCTGCTACTAGCGGGAGGGGACGCTGCCACCAGGACCACGTGTGGGTCACGATATTCTGTTGGAAGTAGGCATGAGAGTCGGCTGTTAGAAAGATGAGTAGGAATCTGATGGCGCTGAATAGTTTGAGGGTGGTGTTTCGGCGGACCCGCTCCATGATATTCGCTGGTTTTGACGGGATATTCTTTGATATCGAGTATGTTACACGCAGAAGGTTCGAGGTCTCGCGATGTATATTTCCAGTCTCAGTTCATAGATGCCATCAATTTCGAAAACGAGCTCTAATGAGCTCTCACATAACTTGGTCCACGAGTGTTAACGTGTAGCCACGAAGCCGCGGTAACAGAATTCTCTCAATTCTAGCTCAAAAGCTTGTGTAACCTTGCTTAGCACCAAATAGGTGATCTAATTTCAGTTTCATATACAATATGGTAAAGTGTATCAGTTTGGTAATAGTGGCTTCGCTGCGAGAAATTCAAATATCCTCTTGATCATCATTCTAATCTTGTATTAGCAGTGATCGAGAAGGCCAAAAGAAGAAATTGGACATACCAGCTGAAGACCTCGAAGCCCTTACCTAACATTTCCAACGAGAATTCTACAATTTCCATCTGTGAGCTCACCTCACTCTCGGAACATCCACAAAATTCGTTTCTTTCAAATTAATAACCCATGGCTTCCCCGGTGGTTCCGCGAGCCCGGGCAACTGAGTCCCCTCCCCGATCTCCCACCCCCAATCCCCATCGAGAGGATCATTACAAAACCGACAATTCTTCCCACAAGGCGGTGTATCCTCATTAATCGATGTCCAAAAATCCAACCAACTCTCCCAAACGCATTTCCCGGCCCTCCCCAGCACCGCGATACCGAGATGTTCCCAGATACCAACACCGGATAAAGGGCGCGTTTCGTGCCAATCGAAGTTTAGAGTGATGGAGACGGCGTGGACTGCGTAACGGCAGATGGCGCTGTATGCGAGATAGACGCAGATCGAGAAGGGGGGTTTCAGGTAGATTGGCCAGGCGATAGTTAGCGGGTTGAAGACGAAGCAGTCGATGAGGAAAAAGAGGGTTGCGCCGATGGTTAGGAAGAGGTGGATTATGTCCGCGAGGTTTAAGTTGTGGTCGAAGGTTGGTTTGACGGTTGAGATTGTGGGTGGAGGGAGGGATGGTGGGGTTGTTTGTGGAAGCTGTAGGTATCGGCCGCCGCGGCGGGTGGTTGGCGGACGGACTGGCTTTGGTGCCGTAGTTCTCATGGTTTCTAGGTTCGAATCGAAGTCAGTGTGTATATTTAGAGAGGTCTCCTGGAAGTCTAGAATCAAGAACCTCTAGATGGGGGTGTATACCTGCTGTTAAGGGATGGTGTGTTAGTGGAAAGATGGAGATTGAGATTTGGGACTGGTAAGTTGTTAACATGAGAATACACCCACCTACAGATCTATGATTAGTGAAAGGCTAGCCTTTCACCATTTGGTACCCTAATTGAAATCTACGAAACTTGTGACTTGTTTTCTTACCGTTGCGAGACGAGAGAGTAGCTTGTTATAAATCGGAGCCTGCCGAGTGCAACGACAAATATCCCACGTAACCCCCCACGAGGACAAATCGCTAGCAATTATACTGTCAAAAGCCAACTGGTTTGAACAGGAAATCTGTACAGGAGATTTACTTCATTTCTAATGGTCTTATTTACATTGTGGGGAAATTTTTTGAACAGTTATAGCAAACGAATCGAAAGAACCACGCAAGGCTCTATTAGGGTCTCGAAATAAAGAGTGGAGATTAAATATTCTTATATAAGAGGAAGATTCAGAAAAAAAAAATTTCATCCGAGATCTGAGGCACCTTTCGGTCCCTGACTATTACCCGAAAATATGCTTGTATCAATCAAAGTGCTTGCACTGCCTTTGACAGGCCGTGGAGCAACTTGGTAGGCGGGGAGGTGTAGATGCTCGCTGATGGTATCTTCTTGAAGTTCGGTTACCAGGCTTTGATCCTTATTATCTCCGCCATTCTCCCGATCCTCATCGCCACCGTCGCCAATATCTCCAGCATCAACTTCATAGTCCTCTTGAACCTCGTCAATAAACAGATCTGAATCGCTGTCTCCAATACTACTCTCAACGTCACCCCCAGTGGTAGCTCCACATTTCGCTTGAGCCTCGCTCGAGCGGTCAACGTCATCGTCAAGATCTTGATCACTTTGGCCAATTTGAGATTCGTAAGGTTGGGTTTCGAAGCCACTGAACGCAGCGGTTGATAAAGCACGAGTTCCGAACTCCGGAATAGACTCTGCGATCTCGTCCATTCGGCTATCGAGGTCTATTTCAACCTTGCCTCGCTTGTGTAGTTCCTGGGAGACGACCTGGAAGTGCTGGTACAGATTTGTATATAGCGACGACTTTGCCTTTTCAATGGTGGTTCCGTTTCGAGTTCCAACGTAAGTGTCATAGACTGGTTGCCACAAAGTGTGAAATACAACGTGACTGTCAAAACTCTCCACGCCGGTAAAGTCGTCCCTGTGTGAGTCGACAGAGAGTCGAGATATGAGCTCCTTGGTGAGGATTTTCGCCACATCTGATACGTGGCTGTTATTCAAGCCAATCCCTGCCATTGCCATACTGCTGATCAGATAGTTGGTATGGTCTGCGAACTCATGGAGATACTGCTCCATAGAGCGTATGAGGTCTCCGTCAATGATGAGTAATCCTTCATCGTCGAGTCGCTTTCTAAGGCGAGGTGCTTTAGCGTTGACGATGGTAAAGGCAGCTGGTTTGATTGTGACAGATCCCCTTTCGTCAAAGTATTCGTCATCGAGCTTCGTCCAGTGAGCAGGCATCGTGCCTCGAGGTGGCGTAACCGGCGGTGTCCCGACTGGAGACTGGTACGTCGGCCATAGAACATCATTATCCAACGGAGCTTCGATTAACTTGATGTAGCCGTCGATAGTGATAATGAACGGGGAAAGCAGTTTCTGAGCTTTCTTCGAGTCGGTTCCTGTGAATTCGCAGACATTCACCCATTTGTCTGATCCCGGAAGATAGTAGTTTCGGATGTGTGTATTCTCTGTAGCTTCAATGATAGTTCGGAATTCGTCCGAAGCTGATGCATAATTTTCGCGAAATTTTTCTTCCCACGCCGTCTTTTGCGCAAAGTAGGCATATAACTTTGCAGCTTCGAAATTCGGAAACCTTTCCGTATCTGTGTCGTACTTGATGAAAGTCGCAATACAAAGGGATATAGCACACGCCAAAGTCTCTGTTAACTTCTCGTTTTCGGATTGCTCGTAACAGTGATACTGCTTGGAGACTACAGATAGGAATCGGATCAAATCATAGATATCTGTATGATCCATACACCTATCTGGGTTTTGGTGAATCTCTAAATTTAAAGCTCGCAGACTGCCTTTCCACTTTGCTTCAGCACTTTGCCAGAGTCGCTGGGTTGAATTGCTTGATTTGGACCCCCAATAAGCCTTAACTCTTTTGACCTCCTTGACAACAACCGACCCTGTTTTATCGTCCAGGCCACCTACGCAATCGATCTTTCTCGGATACTCAGTATCATTTTCCGGGAGATGCGTTGAGAATAGCCCGCTGTATCCAAAATCGAACACATAGACAAGATTTGGCGGCTGCAATTGTGGGGCAATAACCGCTCTACCCTGATCTGAAGCCAAACTTCTTAGTGACTCCATGCTGCTGGTCACAATCCTCTTCAGCCGTTGCTCGCTGCGAATACTTTTGGCGGGTGAATTCTCCTGTTCTTCGGGGATAGATTTACCAGGCACGCTATCCATTGGTACCGCCGGTGGCTCTTCCACTCTTGAGTCATGGGGAGCCTCTAGTACTAAACTAGGACCACATTCTGAATTTCCAAGGTGTTCGGTGGAAGAAACGATAGCGTCAAGTTGATTTTGAGAAAATATCTCCTCCGGAATGGTCAGACCCGCAAGACTTTCAGTGACTTTATCTATATTTTCGAGGTCCTTTTGCTCGCTATCATGTCGCCGCGGGACATTAGGGTTTGGCGTCTTGGGATGGGTAGTCATCGAATCGCCCCTCTTATAAACAAGAAGCCTTTGATCGTTTTTGGGTGAAGATAGGCCCGCATTTTCTTTACCCATGACTGATGTGAGGGAGGGGAATTCTCCCTTCGTAGGTGATACAATACTGGGTGTAAATGGGCGTGACGTTAGAGGACCTGGGCTTAAACCCCCATTTCTGAATGGCCCCTTCCCTTCCCCCATTCCTCTTCTCCAGAAATTGCTCTCTGCGAGGTTCATTGCCGTAGGTCGCCCGGCTGCGCCGAAACCACGCCTAGAAGGTGACATCGGCTCGCTTGTGAAATGCTTCTTCTTTTTCGGTGAGGGACCGGGAGGTAACTCCGCACAGAGATTTTCACGGAATGCTCCGCCTGCTCGTCTGTGAGGTACGACATATCGTGGGCTCCTTTGCGGCTGAATAGCCTGCCCAGACAGTGAGCCCTGTTTGTCAACATTTTCTTCGGTCATCTTGAAGAGCCAGGGGCTAATCTTTATCTTGGTACGGTTGACTATGTAAATATACTCTCGTTAGCTTTGTAGTTTCCATCAGTCCCGTGAGTGAGCGTGCGATGAGCTCACTTTGATACCGCTAGTGCTAGGTACGTTATTTCCAAAAGAATGGCTCTGTCAAATTGAGTATTTCAAGCAGGAAAGGGGGTTAACTCGTAATGAAGTTCGGGTATTCTTTTAGGAAACGGTTGCAAAATCCCTCCGTTTGGAGAAAAGGCTTCTATCGTAGGTTTCAACGTCTTTGACATATAAACGAGCGTGATGGACTGTCCCGATGGATTTAAGTCCCGCAGAGGTTTGAGATGAATTGTAAAGAAGGTGCAGGTTGGAAGGTAAGAGAATGAAGTCTGGAGAGAGTTCATAATGGGCCATCTGTTTTGATGCTTTGTTTTGACTTGCAAGTTACCGCAACGATGGGACACTTCGGCGTAGATGTCGGTGCCAATTCTGTTGTTGAAGCAGCTTGAATGGAGAGAGAGCCGTCGTCGAGTGGATGGATGGTAACGTCCGAGCGCTCCGTGACCGAGCTTTCTCTTGATGTTAAATCAAGGTTATATCACCTTATTGCAAATTCTTTTGTGGGCAACTGAATAAAAGAATGAGGTAAGGAATTTTGGCTTGAGATATCCTCGGCAGTGCATCAGTTCTCCTCAAGGCATCGTGGCTAACGGTTTGATAAATATCTTAAATCTTGCACAGTTCAGATGTTGGATTTTGGATTCAAGCGCTGGAAATATTGAGACACTGAAGTGAAAGAATTTGATAATATGAGAGATCCTCCACAGGCTGTAAGACCATTGATGAAGAAGCTGCCTTGATTACTGTGGTGAATATCTCTGGTGTAGCTTAGGTGGAAGTTGATTTGTTTGCCGTGTAGCTCCAAGGGCTATCAGGGGCTGCCACCAGAAGCTCGGCCTCCGTTGCCGTGTAAAAATGTAATATCCTCACTCAACGGGAATATCAAGCTATTAAAGCTTGCAACAAGAACCCTTCAATCATCCATCCTCCTAGCATCAACCTCCCCTTCCGTTAATAGATCGCGGCAAACACGGTCTTCAAAAATAAAGATGTACAGACCGGTATCGAACCGCATCCTCAGTATCCCGGAGGGGGAAAACGAAGGGAAAATCCTCGCAATGCTCAAGGAAAACTCCCCTCCCAAGTACCCCTGGCCGGAACCAAAGGCAATCAAATGGCACAAAGATCCGAGACTGGTCAAACGTTTCGGTGAAAGATACGACGAGACTTTGACCTTCATTCACATCTGTCCTCGAGCTCTCGCTTGGGAACTGCTAAACCTGAAAAGAAGAGACAAGCGGTGGCCCAAAAATCCATGGATTGTTCCGCCAGGCGATCCTCGCGAGAAGGAGCCTAATTTCCGTAAGAAGTATATGGTTATTGAGATTGAAAATTATGAAAAGCTCGGACACCTCGGCATCGGAGAGCTCCCAGAGTGGATGGCTGCTGAAGGAATGGAGTTCGAGGACAGCCAAGCCGAACCTGATGAGTACACCAAAGAGATCGACGACTGGTTCGATGCGCAGACTCAGAAGGCTGAGAAAAGGCTCTTAGAGGTCAAAGCTTATGCTGGAGGCGATATCGAACATGAGATCGAGTCAAAAGTTCGGAATCAAAACATCGACGAAAACCAGCAAGACCATCCGGATGACACAGATCAGCAATTTGCAGAAGCACTAAAGGCTAACCTCTATATCGATGTGACCGAGAGGCAGGCTCAAAGGCCAACTCATCCACGAAATAGAGGAGAACACGGTGGCCGTCCGAAACCTACTAAAACAGAGGCATCGAAGGCACGAGAAGAAGAGGACGAAGTTCTCGAAAGCTCCATTATAATGGAAAAAATAGTCCGTTCTCGTATCGCTTATATCGAATATAAACGGTCTCATTATACCCGGCCATTCGATCCCCCCGACCTAATGGATTGGGAGAGGGATATCCTTGAATACCGCATAATCCGAAGCGAACTTGACACCGAGGTGGTCCGCCAGAATTCTCAGCCCCCTGGTCTTGTCAGCATCTCGTTCCGTCTTTGTGATCTTTGGGACAAGAATAAAACGTATCACGAGGGCACCAATCCTGACCCCATGACCAGAAACTTGATCAATTGGTTGAAGGTTGGGATGTCTTGGAAGCTTGATATCCTTCGCTTGCAATGGGTCAGAATTGGTTATCTCGACTACATGCATATCCCTGAGTACAAGGAGCTTTTCGAAATATACGGCCGTGGAGGGGATATCCCAGAGATGAAAGCTTTGATGCAAAAATATCGTTTCGAGCGACATTACGATAATATGACATCACGCCACAAAGCCATTGTGCAGCTTGGCGTCAAGGTCCTGACTGAGGGCTCGCTAGAGTATCCATTGGAGCAAGATATCGAATTGATGCTCGAGTACGCAATTTACGAGTTTATTACAGGCCACCCTATAGAGCTCGTTAAACTACGTGAAGCTTTCTATATGGTCTAGGAGATCATAGTAGTAAGCACCAAATGGGAGCGCGATCCTGAAAAAGACCACCCATGCTCCTGTTACTGCCGCCGACATCTTCACCAAGCCATCGAGAAGGGCGACATTCCATATCCCTACCCAAAGATGTTCGCTAAGAAATGCATCAAAGACTACCCAGCTGTCAATGAGATCATGAAGAGGTTTAAAGATCCGCGACACCTCCCGCACCCATTGGAGGATATCGAGGTAGAATTCGTCACTGTCGCCGACAAATTGGTCGTTCTTCCTACTTGGATGGTTGACAGGCAAAATTTGGTCTATGCACTCGCCAAAACGCTTCGCGCCTGCACCAAGCAGAAGGATAATCATTGTCACGCTGGAGAAGAAGATCACGCTTCTCTGCTGATGAGAGTTGTTTGGGGTCGTGGGTGGGATTCGTTCTTGATGCCGCACACGAAGAGACATCAGCGATACTTTGAGTACATTCTAGCTATGATTCTTGCAACAGATGATGCCAAGTTCGAAGAAGAATGGGAGGGTTTGAGACTTGAGATGATAGAGTGGGATGCTGAACACCATCGCAATCGCCAAAACTGGTGTGTTCAATATTTTGCTGGAGAGGTCGAAGTCACGCAAGCTCAGAGAGACCGAACAGACGCCATCATCGAGCTCACTAGGGATATTCAGACTATGAAGCGCCCGTACGTAGCAATCGATAATGATGATTTTTCTATTGACTTCGGAGATACAGCGTCGGTTACTACTGAGCAAGCGAAAGAGAAGGGAAAGAGGCGTTCGAAAAAGGCACAAGCTCTCCAAGAGTCCGCTTTCCCTGGCGTGGGTGTGGAATTACGCAAAAGAAAGCTCGCGGAGGCCCATCGTGAATATCTCAACAAACTTCAGAACACTATGGTTGATGTATTGAGAAACAAAACAAATGATGATGAGGAAGAAGACAACAGCGAACAGAGTAATAAGGGTGAACCCACTTGTCAAGATTGATTGGATTGTGTACTTCTCTATCTTCTTTTGAGATCATCGTGTAACAAGAAAAATTGAAATGAATAATTAAACTAGTGTTCGGGTTTCTCGTAATACGTATTATAATACAAATGCCTATCTAGGCAATAACAAACTATGTTTGTGGGGAATCTTTTTCGAGTCAGGTCTTCAGATACTTGAAATCAATTTTGCAATTTTTTGCGTACACCATATGAAGCTTCATGATCGAGGAAGGCGTCAGGCCTCCATCTCATGCGAACGAGACGCAATTTTTGTCATCTTCATTTGCGGCTGTCTAGGAGGCGAGCCTGATTCGTCGGCTTGAACAGGGGTCCCGGCTGTTAGCGAGCGTCAGGCAAGAATGAGTCTTCGTAAGCCAAAAGGTCAAATGAATGAATGACTGATCGGTCACGGTTTGCAAATAGGAATCCCTCTAACCAAAGATGAATCTAGAAGGATTTGACTGTTTCTAGGCGTAAGAACGCGTGGAGCGGTTACGAGAGTATTGTATATAAGGCTCCTGATTTCCGAGCTCCGGTTGTGTGTAGAAAACCGAGAAGAGCTGGATCCTTCAGACCGTGTGCCGGGCGTTAACATGCTTCAAGCAAATCAAAAATAGCGGCTGAGAAACTCGCCTTTTCTCTTCAGTCTCGTCTCGGACGCCATCACTGCACCCACAGAGAAGACTGCTCTTCCTCGGACTCGTCTTAATCTTGAATTCGGACTTCAGCCTGCATCCGCATCTATATCCCTGCGGCCTGTTGCATTTTGTGACGCCAACACATTCTCCCTCAGCCTCGCTTTCCTCGTATCCCTAGTCGAGAAGACGCTTATTTACGAGTGAGAGCGAAATTACGATGCACAATATAGGAGCAAATATCGGGCTAGCCAGCCTTTATACTTTTATTTCCTATGCGATAACTACCACTTTAAGCTTGGTAGCCTTCGTGGTCTTATTCACCGTGCTATTCATCGTCACACCCTCGGAGTGGATGCATCCATATTACGACACTGGCGTAGGCGCGGGCTTCGGAAACGACCATGCTATTGCTCGCGGCTACCATCGACCCCAACCAAGATTCTTCCCTCCTCCAGTAAGATACCGCGGTGGTCGGCGGCGAGGACCGCCCCCTGTGTTCTTCAGGAGGGCTCGTCGCCTTTGATTATTCGGGTACTGGCAATCATTCTATTTAATACAAAACGACGGCGTTCAGTCCTAGGAGACAAGGGATGCAGTGGTATCATTCATTTGAAACTCGTTTTCTCTACAAATGGTTATTCAGACTAGGGTTTCTCGCATTTCCGAGATGAAAGCTTTTTTTGGTGTTTTTGGGTTGCGCTCCTCAAGAGTCATAGCTGCATAATCGCTCGCTACATGCTGCTGTTCTTGCTGTCATGCAGGAAAGAGGCGCGGGGCCTGCGCACGCCAAACAGTTATCTAGGCCACTCCTGCTTCGGTCCGAACTGCTGCAGCGTAACAACTGGTTGGAAAAAGGAGAGTCCTTGAGCTCTGCGGAGTAGACGCATAAGGCATACTGACATCAGTGCCGGGAATAACCAGGCCCGGGGCTGACACTTCAGGCATACGCCAGATCCTGAAATCTTTATAAACGGCGCGAGAAACATCGGTCGCAAGCCTTCGAGGTCTTTCATACAACGTATTTAAATTTAAAACACCTTAGAATTACGATATTTCGGGTCTTTGTTCTTATGACCTTGTAGAAAAGCTTTATTATGTCTTTCATCAGCAATCTATACGCAATTCAGCGAGCATCCTTGTTAAAATATCTTTTACTCCTCGTCCTCGCCCTCCTGGGTCTCCTCTTTGCGTTGGCCTGTTTGACGCTCCTCTTCATCTCGATTCCGACCAAAACAATGACCGAGTTCGGGCGGTTCACCGGAAACATCCCCGCCGAACCAAATCCCGAAGACGACGAAGATAATGAAGCGCCCTTGACAGAGATGCAGCAAGTTAGGGAAGCGGTGAGAAACCGGAAACGACAACTCAACCATATGTATTGGGAAGGTCGATATGCCGCCGACGATCTAGCTGATGCTATGGCGGAGAAAAGGACAAACGCCAAAGCGATGTTAACGAGAGATGCGAAGAAGCACCGGAAGCTATTGAAACGGTGGAGGGCTAAGAAGATTAAAGCCCAGCGAGCGAAAACCACAGCACCAGGTTCTTGATACCGCTTTTATTCTCGTGGTGCCAGAACCGCGGTGAAGGATGCTGCTGTTGGATTTTGCCAGCGGCAACACATACAGCTTCGCAGGTTTCGGGCAGCGGTCCAAAGAAGTCGTTCCTTGCCTCTGTATGGGTATCATGGGCTACTATTATTGCCTAGGAGTAAAGGGCAAGATCTTAGAAAGCAATCGACGAGTCGATGCGGATTCCTTTATTAGCTAACGGAGGATTGACCTTCTTCGACGCATTGCATATTTAAAACCATACATTCAGTTCGATTGTATTATATTTCACAACATCTAGGGATACCATCTGACGTTACCAGCGCAGAAAATTTCTTTTTTATTCTCTTTTAGATTTGGCCTACAGAAGCAAGTAGTTTTCAATTTGAAAACCTCTCCAACGACAGAACTTAGATCTCTCAGAGGCCATGGCGGCTTATGCCCCTCATTTCCCTTCCTCTCTAAAGTATGCCTAGGATCCTCCATAAAGAGACGTGACCAGATTCCTTAGCGCAGCCTTCGTAACCACAACTTGCATGGCGGAGTCGGAAGCAAGAAGGACGATCGCTGCTGTTAAAATATCATCCTCTAACCGCTCCCGACCCGGAACAATATATCCGCTATGTGGACCCAAAATCCTCTCCCTTACTGCCTCGTGGAAATGCCCGGGCGAGTTGCCTCTGTAGTCTGCTGCAAGATTTAAAATGGCGTCGTAGACTATTTCTGAAACCGAAGGCATCCTTGAAAGGACCGGAACTCGCTATGATAAACGTTTGAAAGGTGTCGCGTCCAAGTGGAGGGGCTTTGTTTTCGTCGGGATGCTAGCGCGATAAGTACTCAAGGCCAAAACGGATCTAGGGGATGTGTAGCGCGGCCGACGAAATTAAATATTGGATGATGGCAATAGTTAGTCGAAGCTTAGAATCTAGGGTCGTAATTCGTAGTGAGTACAACAAGGGCCTGGAAGGGGTGGTGGAGCAAGAGATCTGCAAGCGATATGATGCCGGGTTGTTGTTTCGAAATTTCCCTAGATCGATGAGTGTAGAGTCAAGAGTGCGAGTTCTCGTAGACAGGTAAACCTAAAAGCAACTTGGAGAAAATTGGAAAATATGGATGGTCGCACCTAGCAACATCCCAAGTAGAAATTGCCGAGCAAATCTGTATCACGATGTTTCCAGGCAGCCTTTGGGGAGATTTTAAGATATAGATGAGTTGAAAGAGACTAGAAATATACGTAGATATGGCCGATTGTACCCTCAAGACCTTGCTAAATACAAGTTGTGTATGAGTAGGATGGATAGGAGCTACCCGCCATAGCTTTCTGTATCAATGGCAACAGAACAGATCGGCCTATCCTATATCGATCGCTCATCGCCGTCATTGCTTTCAGGCGGGGCAAGATATCCCAAGCGGTGTTGCAAATATTCTCTCTGAATTCATCTTCTATGCGATAGTCGTCGAGAACCTCTGCTACCACGTATTTGAAATTTGCTTCCGTTAGCGGATGGCGGAGAGCGAGACATATAATGTCGTCGATTTGGTTGAAGATTCCAATATCTGGCTGCATCTTTGATGATCCTGTAATAGCTTCCGGGATATAGAACTCTTATCCTGCCCGAGTTTGAATGACCGCTACTGAGATGATGGACTCTCTGCGATTTATTCAGAAAAACGGATGAAAATCCGCTGTTTCACGAATGTAGGGGAATTTAGGAGTAAGATTTCCTTTAGGCAAAGGCTACAAAAAGGAAGATGATACTGCTTTCGCCTCAAAGGATATTTACGTACGTCAGGATGATTTCGGTTTTGAAGGCGAACTTTTGAAACTTTGTCCTTCATGCTGGATATTTGTTTCGGATTGGTTGGGTTACAAATGAATTTAGACTTGGTCTTCACAAAGGCGAGCCATGATCTCATATTTTCAAACAAAACTGGGATCTGAGCGGTCTCTCAAGCTAGTTGCAAGGATGAAATCATCGAAAATTATGGTTTCTATCATTTAAGGGGGCACTTAGCGTGTATTTAACACCCACGGGACAATGTGACTTGACACCGATATCTCCTACCATATCAGACTACTAAAGAATGTGCTAGCAGCAAACTTAGCAGATCAGCAGCTCATTACCATGGGATAAGGTGCTATGGTATTGTAGATTGAAAAAAAAAATAAACCAAAATCCAGCTGTATTTTATGGCTACTACTGTTGCAGGCCTTGTAAGAAATATTCTTCACAAAGCTTGCAACAGAATCAAAACCTATAGAACTACAAAACTCACAAACTACTTTTACCCTCCACCACTTTCAAAAATCTAGTCACTGAATCACTACCACAACAAACAACTTAAGCTTAAGCTGAAGCCTTCAACTATCTCGAAAATCCCATTTCCTCGCGCTCGTTTCATCGCATTTCCTCTTCAGCCGGAGCGGCACTTAATGCAAGTTATGAGAGATGACGCTTACCGAGTTACTCAGCAACCCCGACCTCAGGATTTTGCAAGACGGCCGCATAGATTGGTATTCGCCCGACAATTTTCAAGTTTTATGTGGGTCCAACCCTTAATCATTTCACCGTGCGCCGAAGGCTGAGATTAACTTGTCTGAAGGGTACGGCAACGGCTGGATCAATTATTTTGGAATATTAGCGCTCCTATTGCTTGTATACTGGTTGTCTATCTATCGAGCTCCAATCCGACCGATGAAATACGCGAGAGAAATGACTCGAGATGTCAAATGGGCCTGGAGATCGAACAGAGAGGGCCGAAACTCGAAGCACGAGTGGGAACCAGCGACGCAGGTCTACTTTATTCCTGGAAGATGGGTCTGCGATCCGCCTTCTGGATTTGGATGGGGGAAGAGTATTCCATGGCTTTCTGCCCTACGCCAAAGAGCTGGCGAGAGTGCCTTATTACAATACTGGTTTGGAGACGCATGGAATCGTTATCAAGAGAGGTAGACATATCTCTAACATGCCGTTACGCTGCATCGAGCCACCGTGGGGTTACACTTCCTCCCGCTGAAATGATTGGGGGGTCGACAGGGTATCAGTCCTGGACAAAGCTTCACTCTTCTAAATACCACGGACATATCACTCAGATCTTTGGAGGGTCTGGAGATATTGACGATATTGAACTTCAAAGCCTCACATTTGGCATAAGTGGGTGGTTTTCCGGCCAAAGTATTCGGAGCCTTTGCTAATGAGATACTTTCATAGCAAATACCAACTTCACTGATATTGATGCATCTCCATTCTCAGCGCCGAATTGCCTTCTGAGTAAACGTATAGGTCCTAGCCCTGATAGACCCCGCCAACACGACTACTTCAACCTCGAGATTAAACCTCCTGACATCAAAGGCTTCAAGGGAACACTTTCCATCCCCACACATCGAAACAATCAGTACATCTCCCTCCGTAATCATATCTGGATTACTTATTTCTCCCTCCTTTCTCCGCTACGGTTGGTGGTATCAGCATATACCAACTATCAACTTACAATGGAAACTTCTGAACCCTTCCATCACTCCAATATATCCTCAGAGAGCGAAGACGACGACGCCCTCGTCGTATATGTGCAAAAGGGCAAAGACCAGGCACCAGAGAAAACTCGCGTTATCCATGGCGCGAGCTACATGGAAACGCTTATTGGAGAGTCAGGTCCCCCTGCTCTCTCGGAGGAAGTCTTGAATGTCCTAAAGGAGCTTGATCCTAACTTCGCCTACGGCTATACTATGGATATCATCACCGACCTCGCAGCTCTCGACCCCCGCCAGCGTCCTATGTTTAAAGCGAAGCCAGAATTTTCGGACTTTCAGATCTTGAAGATCATCTCTGATATGATTGATGAAGTCATCTTTGTTGATGTTATGGCAGGATATGATATGATCTGGGAGTGTGTCATCGCGCCACGTATCACGGTGGGTGAAGCACGCGAGATCTTGGATATCCAAAAGAGCCTCATGTCGCGTCCGGCTGATACCGCAGGTGAGGGGTCAAGAAACGATAGCGAGAGGGGTGAACAGGAGGTCAAGGGTAACATTGGGAATCAAGAACGAGAAGAAAACGAAAACCTCGATGAGTATTGTGCTCACTCTTCTGGATCTCGTCTCATGTACTATGACGACCCCGACTTTGAATGGCCATTGACGGCTACCGAATCATACCTACAAAAGAAGAAAGAGCGAAAAGCACAAAAGAAGGCCGAAAGGGCTGCTCCTCTTAAAGCACTCTTTGCTGAAATGGACAGGTCTTTGCGTGAGGCAAATCTCACTCGGGACGCGAGTAACGATACTAGCTCATCTCCAGCCGCCTCAGGGCTCAGCATGTCAATGAAAGATTTCTCGACCACTGACTTGTTAAAGGCCTACTCGCCGACTATCGACTCCCCAACTGTTGAGACACCTGATGCTGGGATGTCTGATAACGAACGTCCAAGCTCCGGCGTACCATCTCCCAACATATCAGCCAGCGGTTCCCCAAAAGTGGGTAAACATGAACCTATCTGCGCTGACACATCCGCCTTAAGCTTGAGTCCAACTACTAGCTCCAGCCCTCGGTTGGAAGACTCACAAAATCACGGGTCTACCGAAATTTCCAACCCTAATGAGCAACCAACAAGTAACAACGAACAAAGGAACAATAATATGTCACCCGAGTTTCGCGCTGAGTTGAAACGGTTAGGGGAGGTGCTCGATAGATTGCACGCAGAGGCCGCAGCGGAGGAGGAGGCGAGGGATGAAACCGATGCAAGAATGAGATTCCTTGAAAGAAGAGCCGCACGGCGTGAAGAAGACCGAGAATCAGGCAGCTCCTTAGACCCGTACCTGAACTTGGAAATAAGCCTAGGTATTGATATGAATATCAGCAACGAAAACATTGAACCAAGCGGGCATGAGAATGAGTTGAGCGACTCGGAGGGCAGCATTCACAAAGCGATTGAAGATTCTAACGGAGCGGAAGAACTTGAGGATAAGAAGAACATTGAAGAAGAGGTTGGAATTATGGAAGATAAAGAGAACATTGATGAAAAGATTGAGATCATTGAAGAGAATAAGAGCATTGAGGAAGAGATTGGGATCACGGGAGAGAAGAAGAAAGTCGACGTGCAGGCGGAGACCAGGGAAGATAAGAAGAATGCTAACGAGAATGCAAGAGTGGTGCAAAATAAGAAGAACATCTGTGAAGGGACTGGAAGCAAGGGTGGAAAAAAGGAACCAACACTCTACACCCTTGCTGAGTTCTTGGACAAGATGGTAAGAAAATATGAAGGTGCTAGCGGGAAACAGAGGAAGGCTCGTTGAATCCAGACACGACTTCTCAAATGTATCTATTTTTCTATCCTTGCTATTTTCATTTCTTCTCTGAGGTTGCTTCCATGGTCTCGCTTCTGAGTCTATCAAAGCCTCTGAAACCTCGCATGTATTTTACTTACGAAGTAAAAGCCTGCGTCAAATCAAGTCACCGCTTTTAAACCTGAAGGATGTTTGGTTGTGAACAAACTATAGGAAGTCTCAATCTAGGGTCGCACAGCGTTGAAAAATCGGCCTCAATACGAAACTTTGTCGCCACAGTGTACTCCGTGAGAGTTCTCTTCAGGTATTCCAAGAGATGATCCAAAGTCTACTAGAATATTCGAGTTTGTGAACCGAAGACAGATTATGAACAGGGCGGTGTAACACTACCAAGATTAAGTTTCACTGAACAGATCTAACTCCTACTTGAACATTTCAACATCAAGCCTAGATTTTCCTCAACACCAGGAATACCTCATATTCAAGGGATCTTGGAGTTATTCTACCACCACCATCTCCACCAGTACACAAGCTAAAGGAAAGAGCCCCCAAGAAGCTGTAAACATGGGAATTACTCTGTCGCTCCTCTCCTCGGAACACCCCGACAAATGTCTCGAGATCATGGAAGAATCTCTACACGAAATAAAGGACAAAGTCATAAGAGCTCTCTACGAAAAACAACACGCACGGGAATTTCCGGCGTTCGAGCGCCAAATCATAGGAACGGTGGGGGCTTGGTACCGATACGTTGATGCTGTGGATAAAATTATCTCACTCAATCACGACATCGACGATATGGAAGAGATAATCGCAAGGGCTCTGCCTTTGATGGAAGGAGAACTGACGGGATTTCCGCGTGAGGTAGAAGCTAGAAGTCAGAGTAAACAGCCAACTGGAAAGGGGAAGAAAGTTAAGCGAAAGCAAAATGATACGAACGAAAGCCACGGATGGTAGAGGCTCGTCGTGGTTGAGCGTTGTTGGTTGTAGCTGAGAGACTGGTGCAAGATGTGAGCACTGCTTCCAAAATTCGAAAGTTGCATATTTGATGGAAGGATTTCTAGGACAAAATTCCATGGACACAGAATTTCCAATAGGTTTTCCTTTCACTTTGCGGAGGCTTTCATCCAAAGAATATTCCCTGACGCCGTGTTCGAATACAAAATACTGGAGTGTCAAGGTTCAGTATAGTTGATTTGCTTCGGCTTCACAAATCTACATTTGTATCTTCTTGTATTCATAGCATAATTTTGCAAGCTTAGGCTTTAATTTCAAGTTGATATAACCGCTAGGTTGCTAGTTGTTGGGACTGGGGGCGTTTGAATGTCCAAGACTGCAGTTATGCAACAGCGGCACGGGCGTCCAAAACGATTTTCTATGGTGGTATCATGCATGTACGCTACCAACTGCCACTAAACATGCGGCTAGGACGTACCTCTCCGACTCGAGTTCCGATATTCTGCAACTAAAAAAATTGTTTCGTGTCGACTTCATACACCCTCCCGACTACAAAAACGATGCAGTAGAGGCTTCTGAAGATACCAAGATAATCTATCTTATAACCTATCGATCATCTGAAATCTTGATATCCAAATCTACTAGGGAAAGGAGTCAACTGTGCAAAAATCACATTTGCTAGAAGGAAAAAAGCCGAAACTAAATTCGACGCAATGCTGTCAGGTATAGTCCGAAAACATCACAAGACGCATAAACACCGTTCTGACAAATCTAAAGGATCTCGCAATGACAGAGAAGATAGGGCTGCCGAGCAACCATCCTCCCTCGTAGCTCTGATCTTTGGTTGCGAACCGAGCGGTATCCGCAGCGCCATGGAAGCCGACCTAACCCAACTCCGCAAGAAAGTCCGAAGAGCCAAAAGTTTCGGTGCTTCCAAGACCGAGATACTGTACATACTCGACCTAGTGCGACAAATTGGAGATGTGTATTGTATGGCTGTAACCGCGATGGTGGATGCGAATGACGCTGCGGAGTTATACTCTGTGAGTGCGAAGGCTTTGACGGAATTGAAACCTTTGAGTGCTAAGCTGGAGGAGACGAGCGACAAGACGAAGTTTAACTGGGCCGGAGGAAAAGAGGAATCAGGAGGGGACTGGGAAGGTGGAGAGCAAGAAGAAAAGGAACGATGGAACGAAAAAGAAGTTCGGGAAGAATACGATAAGCGACGTGATAAGGATTATCAGAACTACCGGTACGGTGGCGACAGCAGAGATGGGAGTTATCAAGGAGGAGGGTACAACGACGATAGCAGGAGGAGAAGTAACGAAAATCGGAGATATCCACGAGACAAGGACTTGCGAGAGAATCTACAAGACGAAAGAAGAAGCGAGGGGCGTGATGAAGGAAAATATTACCGCGAAGAGCGTGATAATAGAGATGACAGATTCGATAACAATCGGAGAAGTGATAAGAGAGACCACAGACGAGATGGCCGCGGCGAATCGACAGAATACCGACATGCAGGGAACCAGTCGCTCAATAGTTCAAGTGGCCAATGGAAGGATAATAGACAGGAGGATTCAAGAGAAAGGTCACCTCCTGATTCCTATACAACTACGATTCGTCAAAGTGGCAGAAGCAACTACAGATCTGACCACTCGATGGATTCAAACAGATCGCGGGGTCGCCATCAACCTAGAGAAGTTTACTACAAAGCAGACAAACACGGCAGGTTAGACAAGTCTGCAGACTCACACTATAGAGCAGCTCGAGACAGGTCAGATAGCAGAAATAGAAAGTCAGATAACAACTCCTACCGCAGAGACCAAGAAGGCGACAACCGCGGATTCAAACGCTCAAGTCAACAGCCAGATAACAGACAACGAAAAGAATCGGACTTTCAACAAAATCGAGTAGAATCATCGAACCAGAGTCGCGCCGATGACCGTAACCACGCGGGATATTTCCAATCAAGCTATGACATTTCGGGCGAGGGGCATACCTTACCAACCATGTATCCGATGGAGAAGGGTAAGTATCGAAGGGAGGACATGATGTTGAGAAGATGAACAAGCGTAGTTTGACGATGCATTCAAGTAAGGAGACTTCATCGAGAACCTTTGAAAAAGAAGTGTTTATAAGAACAGGAGAGTCACATTGAATCAAATAAGTAGCGAGTTCAATTCATGTTGGCTAGGGTAGAGCTAGATACAAAGAATGAAATACATGAGCTTTTAGGAGAAAAGTTGTGTCTGATCTAGCATCTGAGTCTCAGTAAGTAGTCGGAAAATGCCGGTTTTGTGGTTTTCAGAGGTTTATGCAGGTGAAAATATCGGCTTCAGTCCTTATAAGTTAGCCAGACACGGGAAAGAAGATAAGATTCTCGAAGATATGCATTACCTATATCCCCATTCCTTGATCTTAGACGTAGCTCTCTTCCCATTTCGGAAAGGGGTAATATACAACAATCATCCAACAATAGAGCTTTTTGAATAAGAGGAAAGCCATGAAGCTTAGAAATAATACTCAACTTGCCCACTTTGTCCATCTTGATCAAAAGCGTATAGAGTCAAACCAGCCGTTTGACCAGTCGATTGATCGGTGTTTGTATTGCTAGTAGTAACGGCGAATGAGGTACTACGAGGTAACCTTCTACGACTGGAACGACGGCGATTTCGAGTATTGCCAGGAACGTTCTCCACGAAATCGATAGTTTGGGAGAATTCTGACAAGTCATGATGAGTTTGATGTCGGGATAGCTCATGATGGTGGAACTCCCGATGACCCCAAGAAGAATTCCCGAAACCGGGTTGGTTGGGGCCGAAAAAGGGGTCATTTCTGTTCACCATGCTTTCAAAGTTCGGAGTAGATTGATAGAATCTGTTTGTGTGGGTGCTCGTCAGTGAAGATGTGAAGTTCTGGCCAGTGGACAGGTTTGTCATTGAATTTGTCAGAAAATCCATCGCATTTGAAAAGCTAGTGCTATTGGTATGGTGCTCTAATAGTCGAGGACGCCTACGTCGCCGCGTCGCAGGTGCAGTTGGAGGGTTCTGAGGAGCGGGTGGCGTTGGATCAACAACCGGGGCAAGATGAACCGGCCATTTTACGTCGTCTGGAATATCGGACCCATAGTTCAAAGGGTCATCCAGCAGACTGTTTCCCCATGCTCCTGGCATGGCCACCGAAGTCGTCGTGGGGGTTGTTGTGCAAGCAGGGGCTGGGGTGTGAGCATGGCCTCTTCTACGAGTAGAGACTGTTGTGCGAGCGGGAGTTCTTGGATGAGCAGAAGTTGGGTTGTGATAAGATTGCTGTGGGGGTACTGCTACTTGATTCGTGAATCTTACACGGCCTCTGCTTCGGCTTCGGCTTCGGCTTCGGCTTTGGCTCCGATTGCAGTTCCGACTGCAGCTTCGACTGCAGCTTCGACTGTGGCTCCGACTGCGGCCCCTGGTGGTCCTTGAGTGACTACGTCCGCTATGGTCACTGTAGCAACTTTCATATACTTCTTCTTCTTCATCAAATTCGTATGGTGATGATGATTCATCATTTCGGTAGCAACAGCATGAAGAATCTTGAAAATTTGGAGTCGTTCGGAATGCCTGCTCCGCCGGGATGTCACGATCAATATCCGTAACAGCCAATTCGACCAGGCGCACCAAGCTACGGAAGTTCGTTTCCTTGTCGCAAAGACTATCCCTGTCATTCCTCAGATCGAGGAGTCGTCGCAAGTGTACGTAAATAGATACCAGTTTGGTGCAATCGCTCTGGTAGGGTTGAAGGGCTCGTTTGAACTGACTCATGGTATTATAAAACGCGGAGTCGAAAGTTCTCTGTCCAAAGCTAGTGCCGTTATCCAAAAGCTGGCGAAGGTAGGTGACGCCTCCTTCCCAGCATGTGATCGCATTTTGGATCTCGACCATGCTCTCAGACGTGAAGCCCTCAAAAGGACGAGCCATATTTGCTTGTGATGCAATGCAACAGGGGGTATGAGGATTTTGCGCAAAAGCGTTGCGTCTGGATTTTGCAACAAGGTTCTGATATTAGCTCAAGAATCGTAATTGATAGCTTGCTCAATGATTGAGAGGCTAGTCATTACAATGGATAGCTCGATCAGATGATTACTTACGTTATTAGGGAAGTCTACAGGAGAAATGAAGTCGATGGTCTTAAGTTCGAGGACAATATCAAATTTGAGTTCGAGTTCGCGTTCGAGGTGAAGGTTGAGGGTAAGCTTGATTGAGGGTAAATATTGAGGGTGAGGATTGAAAAAGATGGAAGTAATTGTAGGAAAGAAACCTTGGAGGGTATTAATAGGTCAATGTCATGATAGGCGTCTGACAAGAAATTGACGTTTCCCTCGTGACTTCCCTAAGAAGGGACTTCAAACGTCTCTCGCTGACAAAGTAGCCCTCTGCCCTCTTCTGCCGAGATTAGGGCATAATCCTTATAGGGGACGGGGTACGAAACCCTGATACTATTCGCAACGGGAGGTATGGTAGCTGTTTACTCTGTTTATCTAATAGTACACTATGCTCGTTGCTATTCCGTGCCCTCCCAAAGTGTAGAATCCAAGGATGTGATGAAAAGAAAAAAAAGGAGAGAGAGAATAGGAATCTATACAGTGATAACCAAACATCTAATAGCCCTCAATGGTGGCCGTTGCCAGCCGCAGGTCGTTGTCGGGGTCTTGAGCCTAGTAGTTCTTAGTGCGCGCTATCACGGCGAAGTGGATCGTCTGGTAACCAGGATCGAAATATTAGTAAGGGTCTCCTGTATCATTGAGTTCAGGGTACGAGAGCTTACGGCGATACTCCCTCCTACGAGGTTTCCCTCTATTTGGAACTGGTTGGAACCTTCGTCTTTCGTTCCATTTGATCATCTTTTGGACGCTCATCATGAGACTTGTAACAGTCTCAATAGCTGCGCTCAGGGTGGCAAGCTTCTGGGTGCGCTCTAGGCTACAATAAAAGACGTTCCATGCTCTAGGAGCATAGTTGTAGGCGATATCTTGCAACTCTTCGCTGATATATGCGTACTTGGCGCAGGCGACCTTCAGTTCGTAAAACATGGCTTGTATCATCACACGCCATGTTTCTTCGTCCATGATGACGGACGGCTCTTCCTCTCGCTGTTGTAGTTCGCCGTAGTAACCTTGAACATAGGCAAGATTCTCATGGTAGTTTATAACTACCAGCATCAGATCGGTCATCTCCTTTTCGGTGAGGACGGGGTACGAAGGACGGCGGATTGCGGCTAAAGGGTTTTGACGTGTAAAGGCAGGCATATTTGTTAGCGTACCTTGTCCGAGGAGCTTGGAGTTTTGCAGATGGCGTTCAAGGGGTTCGATGAGAAAGCGATGGAAGATGGTTGTTTGGTGAAGATGGAGGGAGTGTGGTGATGAACCGTGTAGAATATTCCTTTATATGGATTCAGACATAGCTCAGCATACTATGGATGACGGAGTTTTATTGATTTTACACCGAACACTATTAGCCACAAGCTTTTGATGTGTATTAATTATACATTGGGTGCGGTGTATAAGACGAGGCGACTTATATCATGAACTTTGCCTTTCTTGAAATCAAATTGTTCGATAATCTTAACCTCCTTTCTTCTCAGTAGCATCATCTTTCTCTCCATCCTTATCTGTCATATTAACCTCATTTCCGGTAGGGTCTTCGACAGCCTCAGATTTTCTCGCCTCTCTTCCTTTTGTTCCGCCAGCGATTTGCTCCTTGATCTTTCCGGGAGGCTGAGAAGAAGCGCATTTCTTCTCCATTTCTGACAAAGCTTTGCCGCGGAATCCTTTGCAAGATCTCTCAGCTCCCGTGAGGTCGATGTCATGATCAGAAGCCACGTCTTCTTTATTTTCGTACCCCTTCTCCCTGATTGGAGAAACCAGTTGTAGATTCTCGAAAAGTTGAGTAGAATCTGCCTCCAATTCAGCGCCGGCCTCTGGTTCAGATATCCGTGTACATGTCGTACCCTTCTCATCTTTGGGGGTATTTGTTAGATCCAGAAGCTGGACGCGATCTTTAGTAGCGTCATCCTGGCATACGAGTTTCGCCCCAGAGTTCAGATTTTCTTGAGATGTGGAAGGTCGAACATCAGGAGCCCCGTCAACTGGAGCAGGCTTGGGCGAGGAAGGTCTCGTTAAGCTTTCAGGGACCTCAATCGAGGAGATAATGCGATTGATAATTTCTGGTGGCGGTGGCGTGGTGTCAAAGGTAGCATAGAAACGTTGGTCGGGGAGAGTAGAAACCAATCCGAGTTGATCTTTCTCATCCGCGGTAAGCATCTCACCCTTCGCTTCCTTTTCAACGATGATTGATCGAGCTTCGAGTCCCTTGCCGATGTTCTTCGAGACTATGTCTTCGTCAAAGCTGTCTACTAACGCTTTCTTGTCTTTGGGAGAATGCCCCGTAGATCGAAGCTCTCCGCTCTGTTCTCCACTCTGCTCCCCGCTCTGCTCCCCGCTCTGGTCTCGCAACTCGAACCCACCAGCGTCAATCATGGCGTTAGGTATACCAGACCTCTGAGTTAACAAGAGCTTGATTTCTTCCATCTTTGGACAGCTCTGCATCTCAGATACCAATTTCAGCACTCTTTGCGTAACCCCGCTCAAATCGCCCTCCTCGATATCGCGAAAGACATTACCATCCTTAGCCCAACCGATATCAAAAAAATCGATAAGATCGGAGTAGAAGACCGGAAGGTCTCGACGCAGGGCGTCTTCCAACTCGATCTCCAAGCCATTTCGATTGGTGAGCATTATTTGCAATCGATCATATGGATCTCCCACGGAGTACAGGAAGGCGATGATTCGGCAAGGGATGAAAGTATAGACGATATCATCGAGCGCCGGAAAAACCTGCGCAAACCGTTTTAGCCCGCAAGAGAGCGCCACATGCTCATTGTGGTACTTGAGCTTAAGGGCTTCATCTCGAATGGAGAGGCGATTGATTGGGGAAATGTTGAGACTGTTGTTGAAAGAGGTTATATTGTTGCGATAATTGGCAATGACAACTGCGACCTTGATGGCGCAACGGAAGCTGACATGGATCAAGTCAAAGTCTGCGGGCGTGCATAAACGAGCAGGTCTCGGTACCGCCATGGGGTATGGAAGGTTCGGGTCGCGGGGGGGCCTGGTGTAGCTTCCCGGGAGGTTCTGGCTAGCCTCTCGACCCGGACCCGGCGCTGACCGTCTCTGCATTTCGATCCTAGGAGCCTCTCATCAGTCAAGCTCCTTCGATATCTTCTATCAAAGAAGGTGGGGATTTCTGCATGAACTTACCGGATGTCCCACCTTTCTTTATCTGAGGTTTGGATAGAGCTAAGTAGCTTGATGGTATGATGATGGGAGGAAGATGCGATTCTGAAACTGATGCTCTCCAGTCCCGATCTCATAGCAAAATAAATATTGATCATAATAGGAATTTAAATACAGCTATTCGGAGCGTCGAGCAGGCGATCTTGCGATATTCGGATATCCCCCATGTTGACGCAACACAGGTTGAATCCGTCCTAAGCTGTCAGTGAAGCTCGATGTCAGATAGAAGCTATGAGCGACATTAGCTCGTAGGCAGGTATGCTACAGGCTTGGTAGCTCCAATGTTTTTGATTGAGCGCCTAGTATCAGAGGATATACACGGCTGTGGAGTGTAAATGAGTCCACCAAAGAAGTCTCTATCTGTGTTGATTTTGTGTTATTTTGGAGAACAAAGACGCAGGAGTTCTCTGCAGATATATCTGGAATACTCACCTGCATATTGAGTATCTCGATACCTAGATCTAGGAGACTTTGAGCTTCATTTCCCCTTAACAAAACATATCAGCTCTCCATCTTAAGCCCCCAGGAGGCATGAACATAGACATGTCGTCTGAACCTCTCGACCCCGAAATTACAGCCATCACGACCCTCTCCTCCGCCGACGCCAGGTGGGTCCAGCTTCAGAAGATCGATTGGAAGGACCAAACCGGCCGATCCCGCATTTGGGAAGTCGCGGACCGCAAAACGCGCGGGGAATCCGGCATTGACGCCGTCGCGATAGCTCCGATTCTAATCCATCCGAACCGCCCAACCTCCACCCTGGTAATCCTCCAATACCGACCTCCCGTCGCCGCCACCTGTGTTGAGCTCCCCGCAGGGTTGATCGATAAAGGTGAAACTCCCAAAGATGCAGCTATCAGAGAGTTGAGGGAGGAAACGGGGTATGAGGGCGAAGTTATCAGTATCAGTCCCACCATCGTTAGCGATCCCGGGATGACTACGGCCAACATGCAACTTGTGGTTATGGAGGTGCATCTCAAGGAAGGGGACAAAGAGCCGGAGCAGCAGTTGGATGATGGGGAGTTTATACAGAGGGTCGTGGTACCGTTGGACGAGCTGCATGATAAACTGTTAGAGTTCTCCAACGATGGATATGCCGTTGATGCGAGGTTATATCACTGGGCCGCAGGATTGGACGCCGCGAGGAAGAGAAAGTGGTGACATATCTGATTTAATTGTATATCAAATGCTAATATCATAATTGAATGGCATTCCGACGGCTCTACACTTCGTCTCAGGCTACATGTGTCCAGCGTCTATATAAGAGTACCTTCGCATATTAAATTCAGAAATAAGGTGTCTTGCTGATTAGCCAACGATCATATTTATTCTCCCTAAGCAAACTCTTATATAAGGATTTACCTATAACCTATCAGGTAGTCGCCCCCATTGCAGTTGCTTGGGAGGCTTCCATGCCACAACAGCGCAGCGCGTTGAATGTCCCAATCTCCCTGGTGAATGCACACCCAAACGTCATGTTTTTGGAGCTGATATAAAAGGCATGCGGGGCTTTCTATCATCTCCAACGTACGCCCTACTCTTCAAACCTCCCTCCAATCAATTGACATCAAAGTTCTCTCCTCTGAGACCCACCTTCCACCAACTATCTGAACAATCCAGCCAGAACCTTTCATGTCTACGAGAGTCGCGATAGAGGTACTATTCGATGTCTATGTCTAGAGACCCTTTCCTAAGAGTCTCATGCTAATCTAGCTTTGACATAAGATGAGCCCCCCCAACGCCGATGACCATCCCGGCAGCGAGATTGCCCGTTTCGCTAGCTACACCCAGGAAGGCATCGACAAGTACTACTCCGTCCTCTCCAAGCTCGAAGATGCCTCCCGCCTAGGCTTCGAATTCGTCGCCAGAATGAGATCCGAAGACAAGGCCGCCACCGGAAGAAGAGCCGTCATCTTCTCCAAGCTCTTCACCGACCATATCCTACCGTTCCTCCGAGCCTTCGAATACGAGTTACTCCGCTCTCGCTTCGACTATACGTACCAAGCCCTCATCAGAGAGATTATGAGGGGTGATGATGTGTCAATTAAGGATTTGGCAACCGTGTACGTGAATCTGGGCCGTTTGATTGAGGAGTCTCTTCAAGTTTTGAAGCGAGACTTTAAGGATTTGCACGGTTATCCGGACTTCGACTCTGGGAATGGTAGCGATGATGGGGATACCGAGGATAGCGGGGATGGAGCCGACTTGGCTAAGAAGATTGAGGAAATGAGTCTCGGGAAGACTCAGAGCAAGGCGGATTGAAACAAGCTAGCCTCACGTCTAGCGGTTCTCCCTTAAGGAGATACATACCTCACCATTTCTTTTCTTCCTCTTCTATTAAAACACCAAAAGCACGGAACTGGATAGAAAGCTAGATAGAAAATACAGTAGCAAGATGATATAGCGTCATCACTTGCCGTTGGTAATGACTACACATAACCTAATTCACATCATATCTAGCTCCAGGGTTGGTGTGCTTTTCCTTTAACCCTTCAAGAAAATAAAGCCGTCGTTAAAGTTTGGTTAAAACTGGCCATACATTAAGAAGATCAAGAGTTTTATATGTCCAAGAAGTACGCCGCTATTTTTAATCTCGTAATAATGCGGAACTCTCCGATGGGTTATCTTGAGGTAGCGGGCCTAAGTTGCGTAAAATTCCAAGATGGGTGAGAATCTGTCAGAGGTTCAAAGCAAACATTCTATGTACACGTACAAAACATCTTGGAACTCCAATCAATTGATCGGCAGGTTTTCGTTTTCATCATTACCTGGTGACTCTAACAGATCCTCCCTTCCATCATATCCATTCCTATCTTCATGTGCATCCTCAGCGAAAATCTCCTCAAAACTCTGCTCGGATTCATATCCATTATCTCTCTGTTGTGACTTCCCTCTTGCTAAGGATTCACTAGCCTTCCTCCCGGCCTTCTTTGCTATCCTTTTGGCTTTTCTCGCGAGTAACCCGCACCCATTCACCAATTGAACCCCAACTTCCCCGCCACCTTGAGCCAACACCCCGCATAATCCGTTTATTTGTGAAGGAACGGCCGCGGTACCCGTGTTAACCGCGAGGCTAAGTCTTCTGACCGCTTGATACGGATGGCGAATCGCGGTTTGCACTTCCCAGGTTGCTTGATATGCGAGATCCGTGACCGTGGATGTGAGTCTGTCTTTCATCGAGGTGTTATGAGAGATCGTTGCGCGTCGGAGTGCACGAGTTTTTGGAGATGGAACACGGCGTCGTGGTGAGGAAGTCATTTGTCTTGGTGGCGAGAGTGTGATTGTGACTAGGGAAGTTGAGGCTTGGGGGTTGAGGTAGAGATTACTAGCCCCGATTGGAGGGGAAGGAGAGTCCCTCTGAGGACTTTTTGTTTGTAATCTGGCCGGCATTTTCTTTGAAAGATATCTGGTATTTCTGCAATCGTTATTCTTATCGTTAACAGCTGTTGGCAGATGTCGAGTTAGATGTGAGGGTAGATTCTTGGTTTGGATCTTTCGATGCCCTGAGTGCTAAGCATGATGTTGGCTTTGCTATCGGAGGCTCGCAGTATCGCGGAATGGTATTTCAAATCGACATGGTGGCTGAAGATGTTCGGTTATGCAGAGTCGTTAATATCAAAAGTTGAAGAGTTGTTGAACTGTAAAGGCCTTGGGGTAGCTTGTTACTTTGCATCTAATGCAAATTTACTTTTGCTAGCACGCTTAGTACTTTTACACATACCTTTACTTTATGTCTAGAATCTACAGTCGGTACTAAGGAGGCCGCCTTCTCAATCCAAGCAAAGCTTATGAAAACGTAGATACAGAGATTTTATTACTCATCCGAGCGTCTTCAATGATATATCATGAAATAAGGATAGCAACCAAAAGTAAAAGCATCGTGAAGATAACTGACAGTCACTACCGTTTCTATTCTCCCTTCATATCACTCCCTCCATACCATCGTGTCTCATTATCATCTAGTTAATCGGGCACCAGTACCACTCTTGGTCAAACATACAGTTGTGGTATTTGAAAATATGTTCAGCCAACCCGTACCTCGAATAGACCGTCGTCCTAAGTGCGTGTCTTCTCTCTCTGGCATTCTTATTCCTCACCTCCCTATCAAACGCCGCACCAAATTGATCACCCACACAAAGCCAGCATCTCGTAAACTTCCCCTTGAACTGCCTCGACTTGAATGCTTTGGAAGTATTGATATTTGCAATATACCCCTTGATAAACGGTTGGAGTAACGGCGGTGGTTTACCTAACGGATAAAACCGCCGTGCTGGGTCACTGCTACCTAGAAACTCGTAAAGAACTTGGGTGACCATGCCACGCAATCTCTGGTTCAACACTCCAAAAGACTCTCCGCGGAGACGAGATAAAGTCATTGACTCTGCGTACAATCGCTCGCCCAATTCAACGGGGTATTTTCGTCTACGGCGACCTAGGGATCCTAAATCTTCGAGGAGACCCGTCTCGAGAACTTCCCTGAAATCCGCCGGCGATTTCAACACGTGGAAGCTTTTGTAATGCCTTGCGTAATGGTTCGTGAGCGCTGATACTACCATTACATTACAAGTACCTAGTCTTTGCAAATGTTCTGCCATGTAAGTCCATTTTGCAAGGAAGCGGGGTTCGGGCTGTGATGCCGTCTGGTACGAGGCTAGTTGGTGTATGGTTTGCTCCTCGATGATTGCTTTGGCGCGCGAGATTTTGATTGACGGGGGGTGCACACAGGGGCCATGAGAGGCGCATATTGCCTTAACCGTCTCCGGGAAATCTACTTCCAGGTACTTGTTCACAGTATCATTCCAGTCTGGATTGATACCATCTCGTTAGCATAATTGTACTAGAAAAATTATTCCGCCAGCGGTCAATATGCCCTCACCCCAAAACAACTCTCTCCTACAGTTGGTGCACAAGGTCTTATGAAAGACTCGGCCAATTATCACATCGCAGTGTTTGCCTTGAGCTAAGCACACCTGACAACCTTTATACTTCCCATTCAAATAGTCGAGGACTACACTATGGTAATCTCTCTTCTCGTTGAACTTCTTATACCGCCTTATCTTTTGTCGCAACAATTTGAACCAGAAGAAATTATTAGGAGGACCTAGCGTATTTCGTAGGTCCTTGCACGTCGCCGCGAGACGTACCGCGTCCCCGGGTTTTGGCAGGTATTCTGCTATATCATGCAGAACCTCCAACGGTATGTTCAATATGTGGGGTTTCTTCACCCCTGCTGGCACCGCCTCTGGGTTTAAAGGGTCAGGGTTCGAGGAGGGCGATACTTGAATACGCGCCTTCCAAGGACCCGGGCCACGACTCATGAACCTAGCCTGGAAACCTTCGGATATACGCTCCAACTTGTTAAGTGAAACCAGCGCCATCGCTACGAGAGGATAAGTGGACTCGGTGAGTCTGAAAGGTCAGTATTTGAACCAATATGAGTTAGGAACTTGGGGATAACGTTGTCGAGAGGACTAGAAGTAAGAAGCGAATAAGTAGAAAGGAAATAAAGATTGAGAGACGAAGCGACGATAGCCAGAATGCTATAGGAAGTCAAATATCTCTTCTAGAAGCAGCTCGAGCCCTGGTTGTGGAATATTAGAAACGAAATGTTTACCTGCGAGAGCACTTTGTTGCATTTTGCGAGAAGAATTGTCAAAATGCGTTGCGTCGATACCTGCGCATCATCTCCTCTCACTGACACTTTAAGAACATGTTATTACCTCGTAAATACATATCTCTGGGACACACAGTAGAATGGCTCACATATA
This sequence comes from Dactylellina leptospora, assembly GCA_036971365.1. Lineage (NCBI taxonomy): Eukaryota > Fungi > Ascomycota > Orbiliomycetes > Orbiliales > Orbiliaceae > Dactylellina > Dactylellina leptospora. The sequence continues at coordinate 94,329 of JAJTUC010000046.1, read as the reverse complement.
TAAGACCAAGGCGTCTCCCCCCAGTATTCTTGTACACCGGGTCGAATATTGTCTTCCTGCAGAATACCCCTATTGGAGATGCCAGCGAGTCTTGCGCAAGATGTCCGAGTCGAACCAGCCTCCCAACCCTCCCCGATCCAATCCTACGGAGCAAACAGATACATCGATTCCAAGGCCTGAAAGTACCGCGGTCTCTGAGAGTCGAAGGAGTAGTTCTACACCTCGACAATCATATCCACCTTCAAGGATACCGGCTCCAGACAGCGGAACTGTTCGCCGCCATGGGCGCCAACGATCAGGCACCATTGTAAGTTGCTATTCTTTATATAGGAATAGGCTATATGAAACTTAGATATTAGGGATTACATTCTAACATACGTCTCTACAGTCAAGCCCTACAGGTCCACCGAATCTTGGCCGACTCGGGAACCAGCCAGAGACACTCCCACAACTTGCGGAAAATCCGCCTGCCCCACAACCGCCAGTATCTACGACCCCTGATACCAAGATCGAGGAATCACCAACCATGGAGGCTCCTAGCGCACCGGAGACAGAGAGGGCAGTCCCAGATGTCATTTATCGATCCGAGACACCAATACCTCGTACTCCGACGCCTTCAATACTAGCTCCCCCGCATCCAAGCTTTACAACCCTCTCCCCACAGATACAATCGTATATGGTGTCGAGATATCCTCCAGGCACCAGCTTCCCACAAAGTCTTCAACGTATTCCAGGATTGAAAGAAGCACCTCATCACTTTACCCGATACCCCGGCGAAAAGGAAATATGCGAAGAGACTGGTAAAACTCCGTTCGACTGGTCGCACTGGTCCAATCAGCGAGGGTCCAAACCGGAGAATAGAGGTGACAACGATGAAGAGAATAAACTCGATCAGGCGTCTATGTTTCGGGCCGTCTTAGCTTCTGTTCAGTTACAAACAGAACAGGATAACCCCCAGCCGAAGAAGTATAAGGCTAGCCGGTTCCTTCTTTCTGCGGGAGATCCCAACGCGATTCGAGAAAATACGAAGAAGCGACACGACGCGATGGTAAAGATGTTGAAATTACTAGCCATGAAGCCGGACGCCGTGAGGGCCCTTTTAGGCGACCTGATGATGAAGAGAAGAGATGACTATCCTCAAGTCGTTCCTTATCCTGTGGATAAGAAGTGGGCTTGGGAATATTTAACCAATGTTGCTAAGAAAGCAGATTTTAAGGCGGCGAAAAGAAAGGCGCTTAAGGCAACTTTGGAAAAAGAACTCGGAAAAAGATCGACCCGAAAAAGAGAAGAACCGGAGAGATTTCAACAGACGGCTACAGAGATAAATCCAGAAGGAACAAAAAGCGAGACTGTACCTCTGGCGCCCATACCTAGTATTGGCATCTCACTTCCTGAAAAGGCAATCAATACTCCGTCTAATACCAGAGATGACGATGAAAACCGTTCCGAAGGCTTGGACCAGGAAAAAGGAGGAGTAAGTGAGCAATCTTTGACGCCCAGTACACCTACGCAGACAGCACCGAAATCCTCACCAGGCACACACACCCCGCAACATAGAAATCTGCCAACGCCAAAGGGTATTTTATCGAATAAAAGGGTCAGAGAAAACGAAGTCGGTGGATCGCCATCAGCTTCCCAGACGAATGATGGGGTGGACGAGGAAGTTCAGCAGGCCAGTGATAACGCCGCGGGACTTGCGGATCCCCCAGAACATCAAAGATCATCTTCAGAAGACAAAGGCAAAGGGAAAATGACAGTGGAAGATCAACAAGAGATGTGGAAGAAGTCACACGAGGAAGTCAAATCAGAAATCAAGTTCCTTCGCAATGTCCAGGGTCAGTCTAGTGACGACCAACAAGTACAACGAAGACTAGAAGAATTAGAGACCCGGGAAGCTGAATACCGATTCAGCGCAGGGATTTCTCCTCCTTTAACTGATGAGGAGAAGGAGGAAGAGGAAGCGAAGGGTTTCGAGTCTTTGGACTCAAGGAAACCGTTGTCTTCACCTGCTCGGGCACTATTGCAGCATGGAGGGAATATAGTCTTGACAGGTCAGGGACCATCCTCGGTTGATTTCCGGAGAGGAAGATCCCTCGAAATTTTCGGGAAGGAGGTTGTTCCGCCAATGATACGCTATGAGTTTGATTCACCAAGATCTACTACACCATCTCCCGAAAAGCGCGAATACGACTCCGACGATAGTACCACCATACATCTAGAAGCAACGCATCTAGCACCTCCGCCTCCTGAGATGATTGTAATCTCGGACTATGATGGAAACCACGAGGGAATCGAAATACTGGTGTTACCCGAGCCAATGGACGAGAACACTTATTGGGACGGGGCATCGATTGTGCTACCCAGAGGGCTAGACCCGTTAAAGGTTCTGGCCATTTTGGTGGTAGAGTTACAAAAATCAACTGCCATACTCTATAGCTCGGAAGAAGTTTACAACAACAAGTTGTGGATGAGCAGAGTTCAGCGGCTACATATCTTAATCGACACCGTTCGAGATACAATGCCGGAGGAATATATTGATAGACCTCTGTGTGGAAGTCTACTCGGTGAAGCAGGGGCTTTGGATCTGGCAACTGTTCTAGGACATGGCATTTGGTCGATGAAGAACTGGGTGGAAGATTACGAGAAGAGGGTTGCCTTTCTAGGAGACTTACTGTTAGAGGCTGGGTCCGGGATTACACAGTTGATGAAGCATCAGGAAAAATGGGTCGATGACCGGGAGAAAGAAATGGAGGAATCGGGTGGTCATTTCGCTACCGATCCAGGTGTGGTCAAGAAGAGCGAAGAACTGGAACAATGCACAAAGCTGCTCAAGAGACTTACCAAGACGACGTCGGCGAATGAGCAGTGGAAGATTTCTTGGGGAGGCTTTGATGAGCTACTCGGACAAGTTGAATTCCATGGCGCGCCTACAGAAAGAAGTGAACGGAAAGAGGGACACCGACCGGATCGATATGCACCCGATTTGGTGCACGCCATCGATATTGTGCGAGATGTCAGAAGAGAATCAAAAACGAGAATGCCGAAATTACCGATCACAACATCAAGAGCTTGGTATCCAGTTAATGTCAGCGCAACAGGGTATCACCGTCCCGGAGAGTTAATCATGGGAGAGGTCAAAATGGATGCTCTGGCTGTGGTTGGTGGGATGAGTGGGAGGCAAAGATGGTGGCTTCGACAATCTAATTTACCCTCCCCGCTGTGCAAAAAGGAACGGAAAAGGCTACCAGAAGAAAATTGGAAGATGGATGAGATACCGCCGGCCTCAAAGTCTACTGGCCCCGCGAGGCTTTTGGTATCGAACTCACATGGCTTATTTTCTTGGAAACTGCCGCGAAAGGGTTTACGGGTATTGCTTCCGATGGCTTTACCGCCTGGTCAGGGGTGTGTTACCGGAAAGGCGATGATGGAATACCGTCGACCGGATTCAGTTTTTGAGAAATGGCAATTTAAGAATTGGAGACGCTATGAGCTTGTTAAGTTCTTGGAGGCAAAGACAACACTTAAATTGATCGTGAGTACGAGTAAGCATTGGAAGAAAGCTTCTGGGGACAGTGACCAGTCAAGGAGTAGCAGTAGGAGTAGAAGCAATAGCCGGAGCAGGAGCGCATCATCAGATATATTTATTCCGCCAGTGGGGGAGCCTGAAGGCGGCGATGGAGCCAGCGGGAGTGGCGTTGAGTGGCATACTTCTGATGATGATGACGATGATGAACAGTTTATTGAGGATATCGATATGCAGCCTGAGAAGAGAATCGGTACCACTCGCCAAGGAAGTAGCTCATCTGTTGATACTACTTCTGGGGTACACCCACAGCCGCAAACGCCACCTCCGAAGATCCCACCTTCGTATATGGTACCTGTAGATGACATAGTCGAAGAGGAGGAAGAAATGGAAGATAGGGTTTTGAGAGTCGCTAATCCGGACGATGAGTCAAGTGAAGCAACGGAATCGCCAAAACCACCAACAGTCCCATCCACAGACCCGCCTCCGTACCCGAGCTTCAGGTGTGAGCCCTACAGCAGGATCTTGGCAACGCTTATGCAATTGAGATATCTAGGAGCTGCACCGTTGATGATTGTTGGGTTACGCGGGGTCACCGGGTTAGCCGCTGTTCAAGAAATCGCTGAAGTTATCACGGCGTACGGTCAGAGTTTCGAGTGGGATGATTTATCAATGCCTCAGGTTCAAGCGCAGAGTGGGGTTAGCTATGATGGATTAGATTATACTAGCGATGGCGTGGATTCGGAATAGATTAAGATGTTTGGATAGGATAGAAATGGCTAGTTGAAGAAAATATATCTTCTTATGGGACTGGCAGAATATTAATCAGTACCATCGTTATTGTTCTACGTTACCTTTCGTTATGTAGCGGGAGATATCGAAGTTTCCAGATAATTCCTGTAGATCGAACAGAATAGATATGGATGCCGAACAAACGTGGAGATTGAATATGGAAATCAATATAGTGAGATGAGTTAGGGTTCAACAGTTCGTATTGCTATCGATCGATTCAGCCCTGCTGAAGCTTCTTGACTCGAGAGTATCGATAGATAGCGATCACGAAATAGAAAATGCGAAGATTAACATCCAATAGAACGACGAGGGTGGAGAGAAGGATGCTCCGCTTCTGCGGTGGCCCAGTGGATGGCTAAAGCTAGTCCGATTTCTCAGCGAGGAATCGACATGTCGCGACATTTACTCTTAGTACTCACCCGGAGTCTTAGTATTTTCGTGGCGTGTAGTTTAATTCCGACGGTGATATTGCATTGATATTAATAACTCGTTGATGACGAGGTAGAGTAAATACAAGTGAATATATGAAGGAAGAGAGGGAAGTGTGACTGTTTTTGAATGGTCGTAATGTGGCGTGGAGGAGGCTGTTCTGTTTCCCAATACAGCAAAATTACCTGTTTGGGATGTTGCAAAATAACACGTAGTCAACGCAACCGCACGCTCGGCGAAATGGGCATCTGTGCCGATATATCCCTAAATCATCTGGTTATCCATTATCGAATTGTATTATAAGACTGTCGGCAGATAACGGTGCACTGCGAGTTGGTTCTCCTTACATTAGGTTTATGGCGCTTCGCGCACCCCAATTGGGTCTTGAGATCAAGTTTGTGGTTCTTTCCTTGATTAACAGCATCCTTGAGATGAAAATGATATACGAAGGTAAAATATCAGTAACGAGGATTAGGAATATAAATGACCCAAATGCGGAATATCCAGCCCTGTAAAGCTTTTTATGTTGCCATTTCTGTGCAGATAGAAAGTAAACCCTTTTGTCGCTCATTTGTGGCTGAGCCAGTGATGTCATGAGCAATTGATGACGATCAAAGGCATCTAGGAGTAACCCCTAACAAATTCGATACATGAAGATGTGACTGTTTTTTGAATGCTCTATCTCTATTGTAGGAAGCTTGGCCATCACAACTACCCCCTTTCTTCGATGCCATCATCTATGTTGACGTGTTCTACCATCCCCGAAATCCCATTTTCTTACCCTTGCCCCTATAGGCTTAAACTCAACATCATTTCTTGGATACATACCCACCATCAATTTGCTCCGTGCATCACCATCCCCGACGATGTCTAGTCGGTCTTACCAGAATACGGAGAATGCGCATTCAGGCAAGTTGAATAGCTGCAGTTACGGAAACCGCAACTATCGGCACCGACGACACCAATGCCGTCCCTGCCAGGAAGTCGTCCCTCAGGAAGATATCAAGTTCGCGGCAAAGCTGCCGACGAACACCACTCCCCTATCGGGTATTGGAGCCCCATAACCTGCGAAACTGCGGAATAAGCTACCGAGATGGCTCGGGTCCGAAGGAGCCGACATTGATTTCTCTGCATGAGGGTGGGCGACAATACAGCCAAGGTGAAAGTGGGTCCCCTGTGCAAGGTATTGCAGTGAGAGCGCAGCTTCCCGGCAATTGGAGGGCCCGTTCCTCAAACCAGCTTCCTACGCCCCAGCGGCAGCCAGCGGTCCCAGCGAGGACCATCTGCATCCTAACGCGTCCCAACGCGTCCTCCTAATTCCAGAGGTATGTTCCCTAACGGTAACTCCTACCACAACGTTCCCCCCGTCAATTGACCGGAGGGAGAATGTCAATGCCAAAGGGGCTCGAGATGGCCATATGCCTCTCGCATTAGCGGCTGGTCCAGCCAAATTTGCGTCGATCTCTCTCGAGGAATCGGTCCAACGGCTCTCAGTTCGAGAGTTGCAGGATAGCGAAAAGGCTATCGACCCGACGTCTCTCCAGAACGTACCCCCTCCCCCCACCTTCTGACCACCACCCCTATCCCACCAGCGACCAGATACCAGCGATGTCTTTGACGCTTTGGAAAGACACTTTACCGATGCCCAAAAAGCCAGACTCATTGATAATGCTTCCGAACTAGCTTATTGCATCGCTGATCGATGTGCCTCAAACATCTTTGATACAGATCTCATCCATGACCAACTTATCAATTTCATGGAGATATTTCGACAATCTATCGCTATTCTAGTAAGTTTATATTGGCTCGTTGTTGTACGTAATTTTATAGTCTGCTAAGATAATAAACCCCAACAGATGGACAAGCAGAGAAAACTCTTTGATAAAATAACAGACGAAAATAACGTCCGTGGAAGCTTTTTCAAGGAAGGGTATACGCTGTTAAAAGAAGCTAAGGACATTCAATATGAGCTACAAATCATGAGTTCTATCCAAAATGAACAACGGCGATATCTTATAGAGATGGGCGTCTTGCTCGGGATAAGGGACGAGAAGGTATCAAAGAGAACGCAGAGAGCACGTCGAGAAAATTATACCATAAAACGACCAAAGGCAATGTCAGAGCATCTTGATGCCTTGATCACTGACGCCAATACAGCTTACAGGTTGCTCATTCACATCATGGAACTTAAGCAGAAACAGGCCGCGCTTTCGGTTGCTGAAGACAGAAAGAAAACGAGCGACCAAATTCAGTGGATATTGATGCAATCGGAAATAGCTGCAGACGAAGCTAAAAAGACATTTAAACGGTTGCTTGATATATTTGAGGAATCTAAGAGGGGTAGTGATATCACATTGCTTGTAAGTTCAACCCTAAATGTTCCTATGCCGATCTCATGTTGACTGATTTCGAATAGTTCACCATTACAACGATTTTGTTTGTAACTTCATGCCTTTCCCACATAAAATCTTGAGTTCGAGTATATTAATGACGTGTTTTTTTTGTCAAAGCTGCCACTCTCAACTATAGCTTCCTTGTTCAGTGTGAACGCTGCGGAACTCAACGAGGGAAGGCTTCCCATATCCACCGTTTTCGCGATAACTTGTGAGCCAAGCTTTGAAATATATTCCAGAATTTGAGACCAAAGAATACAGCTAACGGGTCTAATAGTCCCTCTGTCGCTTATGATTACCGCTACAGCTTTCATACTCGCGTTCAACAAAAGTTCTCGGGAGGCTCTTTCTAAGTTCTGGAATGGAAGGTAGAGTAATATGGTCCTAGAAAGGATCGAGATATGAAATAAAGCAAGCTGTGGTCCCGTATACCGCTTTGTGGATGAGGTTATTCTGAAAAATTAGACAATGCATGAAGCACTTTGTGACAAAGATCAATGTATTGCCGAATTTAAAGGAGTTGTGACCTTCGAGATATAGAAACAGCTACAAATAAATTCGTTCTGGCCAATTTCAAACAGATTCGAGGTTGTGGCCTCTGAGGACTGGGTTTTTTTGTGTATCTAAAATGCTCTATTCATGTAATTAGAAGCATGCTTAAGCAAGGAACAATCTCGCTCGGCTTTGCCGGCATAATTTTGTGTTCACCACAAGCGGGGGCTCTTTGTAACACCAAACATTGACCTCGACACGGACATCCACACCCTCACACCCAACCCACAGCATCTGAAGAACACAGTACTACACTCCTCTTGTCGATGGCAACATGGGATCCAGAAATCCCGAAAACGATGGTCGCAGACACAATGAGGGCGGCCCACCCAGCATGGACTCCACCAATCGCGTCGGCGGTGAACCGCGGGGCTCTCACACCTCCCGAGACGGCGACGGCTTTCTCGGTGATGCGAATGGCGATGATGAGAGTGACGGCGACGGCGACAGTGGAGACAAAGAAGCCAGCTTAGCACCATTAAATGATTCTTCGGCCGTCGAAAAGAAGAAGAAGAAGAAGAATAAAAAGAAGAAGAAGAAACCTTCCACCAAACCAACCGAGCAATCTTCCCCGCCCCGAATTCCGTTGAGCGACATTTTCCCCGCCAGTGACTATCCTGAGGGAGAGGTTTTGGCCTACACAAACACTCGGATCGCTGCTGCCACCGCCGAAGCCCGCTACAACCTTAACTACCACGAGGAAGACGATCTGTTCCTCCAAAACTACCGAAAAGCCGCAGAAGTCCACCGCCAAACCCGGAAATGGGTACAAGATCACGCAAAACCGGGCATGAAAACCATCGATATCGCCGAAGGAATCGAAGATAGCGTTCGCGCGTTGCTCGGTCACGCAGGCTTAGAAACTGGCGATAGCCTCAAAGCCGGTATGGGATTCCCGACCGGGATATGTCTCAATCATGAAGTAGCGCATTACACTCCAAACCCTGGCCAGAAAGATGTCATTCTAAAGCATGAGGATGTTATGACTGTTGATTTCGGGGTTCATATCAATGGTTGGATTGTTGATAGCGCTTTCACAATGGCATTTGACCCTACCTATGATAACCTTCTGGCTGCCGTGAAGGACGCCACGAACACAGGACTCAAGGTACGTTTATCACAGAAAATAAAGATTCAATATGTTCATTTTTCTGATAATTTGTAGGAAGCGGGAATCGATGTCCGTATCTGCGATGTTAGCGCGGTGATCCAAGAGGCCATGGAGAGTTGGGAGGTTGAGATTCGTGGAAAGACCTTCCCGGTTAAGCCCGTTCGCAATCTCACCGCGCATAACATCAAGCAGTATCATATTCATGGCGGCAAGTCTATTCCATTCGTGAAAAATGATGATCAGACGAAGATGGAAGAAGGTGAAGTCTTTGCCATCGAGACTTTCGGGAGCACGGGGCGCGGATACACCCGTGACGACGTAAGGAGCTCTCCTCTAGAGATGGTCTTAAATTATGTTTAAATGCGCTGACTGTAGTCATCACACCAGGTGGGTATCTATGGTTATGGCTTGAATGAAGATGCTCCGTTATCGGTACATTTGCCTCTGGTATCCGCTAAGCGCCTGCACAAGACTATCAGAGAGAATTTCGGAACTATAGTGTTCTGCCGTCGCTACCTTGAACGACTGGGGGTGGAAAGATATCTCGCTGGTATGAACTGTCTGATTTCGCACGGCATTGTGGAGCCGTACGCGCCTTTAATGGATATCAAGGGTTCTTACTCCGCGCAGTTTGAACATGTAAGTGTGAAGTTACTCTTGGCTTGTTTTTTGGTTGGCGAAATGCTAACCAGGTGATTTGGTGGGATTAGACCTTTCTCCTACGTGAGACGCACAAAGAAATATTCAGTCGTGGAGACGATTACTAAATTGACACTCTCGACTCTCGACTCATCAAGTAATCGAGGATGAGATGCTTTATACTTATTACCTTTATCTGTATTTTCTATTCATGACCCTTGACGCTGGTTTTTCTCCACGAGAGTTTTTCCCAGTATCATAACGCGAATGCGGAGGGTCACATCTGTTTTAGTGGAGGACTTCGATCGGGCATAGCATCTTGTTAATAAACTTATAAAATTGTTTTGATTTGAGGAAACTATATACTCATAGCCATCCCCACCTAAGAGTAGCCATGTCAAAAGTGAACGGTCATCAGAAAACGACGCCGTAAACCCCTCCCTCTAAAGGGAGAGAAGAAGAGTGGTAAAAAAAACACCAATAACACCGTCGCTCCACCTAGAGTATCCCAAAAGCCGTAAAAGAGAAAAAAACACAAGGTCGCTAGATATAATATGAGAAGGCCAGCAGAAATGTCGTAACCATCATAGCGAGAAGAAAAGCGCTGAAATCCAAATACGGCGCCGGTCTTGTTCTACAAGACCCATCGACACCCCCTCAGATGCCCATCCAGCTCAGTGTGCTAAGTAGCCATCGAGATGAGATTCTGTAAAAGGCATTACCATTTCGCGGGGGCAGGATTCTTCTTTCGCTGAGATGCGAGAATCATCGAGATACCGGAAACGACAAAGACCATCCCGATCAAAAACTCGAATGCGGTGATCGCGAACGCCATCTGGCAGCGGTTATAGAACGGAGTATTCTTGTAGACGAAGTTCTGACCATTGACGACAACGTAACCGCCGTTGATAACAACATTCTGTTCGCGCCAGTGTTTGTTGCTACACGAATTGACGCCGGGACCAAGCTGCGCCGCCATCGCCTGAATGGAAGGTCAGCAAAGAACAAAATGTGTTGAGGACGGCGACCGTATCGCGAGAAGACATACAGCACCACCAGCAAACCCGACCAGCGCAGTTACAAAGTCCAATGATCCCACGATCTTGCTTCCCCTCAGGACGGTAAATATCTGTGAGAGCACGCCGAATATTGCCATGAACATTCCAAATCCGCCGACGAAGATGGAGTACTTCGTGATGACCGGGGCTTCCCCAGCGCGTTGACCGAGGAAGAGCGACGGAGAGGGCCAGGACTATCGCAGCGAATACTAGCTGCAGTATCATTTACCAGGGTTAGTTGGACTACTTCCATTTCTTCCATCATATGCGAGTGTTTCTTTTGGAAGGAGGGGCAAACTAACCTGCGACAGTCGCAGGAGGATTGTTAGACACGGATTCATTGCTTCTGCGAAAAGCGGAGGGCGTCTGGTCGCGATCCGGAGTTATCTGCTTATCGATACCCGAGATACCGTTGGTTTCGTAGCGAACGAATGCCGAAGACCTCTAGCTAAGAGAGCATGAAGTCGTTTCCTGTTCAGAGAGAAAGAGCGTCTACTGAAACTGGCCTATGCAAAAATAGGATGCAAGAAATGGAACAAGTTTTCTCAAATGGATGGCTGGGGGCATCACGGGATTTATGTACCCTTCTCTCTTCTCTTCTCCGCCTCCTGCAGGCTAAAGGTCTACTATCACATTCGTGCCTGATTACCTGATAGCAATAGGGCACACAAAAGATCTTTATCGGCGCAATGTGCTTCCTAGCCCGTTTCTCGAGTCTTCTTCTCAGCGAATGTGTGGGAGGTCAGCCAGGTGAGGGGATTCTGGGCAAATGAGATGCTGCGATTTAGCGCCCGCATCCGCACAGCTCTCTTTTCCCGTCTCGCAGGCACCTGGTTTAGCGAACGGGAAGTGGGATGGTGTGGAGACAGTCGATGTCAGCCGATTGGCTGGTGCGGAATCCAACAGATACCAACACGCGGATCGAGAAGGCGATTGGGAGAATCGTTAGGCTGGTGGCTCGGTAGGTGTTCGGATACCTCGTCTGGCGATAATACGCCGATGATATATATGATAACTGAAGAATTATACGTTGGATCGCGGGCGTTTAAATTAAAATTAAATACAAAGAAATCGATACGTTATACACCTTAAATCAGAATTGACACCGCCATCTTTCGAGGGTCCATCACACGATAGTTACCGTTGCCCCAGGGGTCGACATCCACAGTCATCGCCTCACTGTTGTTCTGGAACTCCTTTTCTAGACCTAGGAGGTCGTTCAAGAATTTACTCGCCGCATCGATGCCAGCTTTCTTGCCAAGGTCGTACCGGAATTGTAACTCCGACTCAGCGTACGTGATGATGTTTTGCTCATCAATTACCAACATACTCAACAAATGTGGTATGTACGCAGCTAGCAGCCATACGCTTGCATATTCCAATGGTAGAGCGGAAATGATGAACTTCTCGTTAATGTGCTGTAGCGCCTCCTGATTTTTAGGTAGCGGAGCAGCCAGACACGACGGCTTATTAGGCACGAAGACCTGGTAGTATTCTTGCAGATAGTTTACCGCCGTGTGCTGCGGTGCCGCAATGTGAATACACATTGTCACAGCGTCAACTAACTGTGGAATGGTGGCGATATTGGGGAAAGATTTTAAACGCCCACCCTTATCGCTCTGCATCTCCGAGACCCAACTCTGAACAGCGGCGTCATTTGCAACTGCCTCGTCGTTAGGATATGCTTCCATGAGAATCGCCTCTACAAACTCGCGGATCGAGAACCACATCGCAACCATGTTTTTCGCGTAAGGATAATTGCAATACTTATCCTCATTAAGCTTATCCACGGGGAACCCACGTCGGTTCAGATCGTTGGGCACATACAGATCCTCCCAGTGGAATGTGGAGTATTCGCTTTGAAGATAACTACTAACGTGATTCTCGTCCATTCCCGCAATGTTGAGGATGATCTTCGGTACGAGTGTTTCTCTCGCAGCTTGATTGAGGGAGAGCGTCTTCAGCCAGTGCGGATTCAACAATTGGTAGACCGCGTGGTCGTTCTCGAAGCTACGTTCGGACGCGACGATGACAACTTCTTCTACCAAATGGGTATGGACGAGATGAATACCAATCTCGTGACGGTGCCAGTCGCACACTTGAGCACACATTTTGGCATAACGCCAAATCCATGCAGTAGCTTCGTTATCTGTCTTAGCTGAAGGGTTCAAACGACTATTAAAAGCAACGAGACTATTCGACATATCGTTGACGGTAGCCTTTTTGAAGTAATGAGTGTCAGAGTCCAACTCAATATCGTCCTCTCTATAGTCGATGACGATAGCAAGAGGATGGAGCTTGCCGTCGTCGTGAAGCTGAAACAAAACAACAGAAGCACCGGTGTATCGCTGTCCGAAGCGCCTCGTTTTCTCCGACTTGAATTCTTCGGCTGGCTCAGCACCTGCAGCCACCCTGAAGTAACTATAATCCTGAATATAAATAGAGCCCCTGGGAGCACTCTCTAGTAGGTTGGCTATATCCGAGTTGCCAAGCCTGTTTGCAGCTGCTTGGAAGCTTCCAAACCAGTTATCTGATACCAACTCGATCGTGGTCGGGTTTGGACCAGTGAGATGTTGTTGGGCGAATTGCTCATCCGTGTACCAATCCTCACGGTACCCGATGTTATAGTCGGTCCAGATACCCTTCTTATCGTTTATTAGGGTTGCATTATGCTCCTGCAGAGAAGACAGCGTATCTCCGCCAAAGTGATTCCAGGGTGCATCGCCAACTTTGAGACTTAAAGGGATGATTCCAAGGAGTAACTCTCCTAGTTGGAGGTAATACTTGGCGCTCTCGTGAAATATATCTCCGAAGGCGGTTTTGTCCCCATCTGGGATAGTCACCAAGTGGGGTGGATAGCCGTCCTTGCAGTCAGAGAATGTATACATTGTTTTCTTCTGCGTGATGTCAAAGTTTGTGGTAGTTGAGGAATCGAAGTTCAAGAAATCATGAAGGGATCCGAATCTAGTTACACGGGTAGGTCAGAAACCTATCAACACGATATTATACACACTAAGAGAATGCTCACTTGGAAATGACCTGCTGGTACATCATCTTCAATCTAGTCGCTGTGTCGCTAAACGACGCTTCGGGGATATAGATGTGTTCGCTGTCCTCGGGTTTCCCTGCCCCTATTCCCACGAAGCTGGGGATGCCCGGAACTTTGGGGACATTTTTGTTTGAAAGACCAAGACCGAGAGTTCTAAGCCTATTACCGAAGACACCTGGGTCTATGGCTCTAGGTGGGGGAGGAGGTGGTGGCAAGGTGCCCGTAAAGCCGGGTGTATTGCTCGTAGGATCAACTGGCATTGGAGAAGCCATCTTTATCCTAGTGAAGTCTGTGGTGCAAAGATATAGAGTGGGAGTCTTAAGATATGAGTAAAATGCTAGTCATATGCGGCATGTATATGGGTAACGATTGATGGACTGTGGAACGAAATATTGATTTCCAAACGACTGCGAGGCAGGTATTTATAGATAGTTGGGATAAACCCTTTCATATGCACCAGGTACAGATATCCCATTATCCGACTAAATTTCTTCGAACTGTGGTGTCAATAAATGGCATATCACATCAAGGGAGTTCGTTTCGTTATGGTATCTATTGACTAGAGCGAGGTTTGCGAATGTTATTTGCGTCGGAATCGCAATCACCGTAGATGCATATATGTGCATACACTGCCTGCCAATTAACGCAAGTAAATATCCTATCCTTAGGCGAGGACGCAGTTATACCTTGCTAGTCACTAGCTACCCTTGAACAAGACAGCAATTCCATCCATTTTTTTGTAGTAACTGAGGGGTAATATCTTGCCAAGTAACGGAAAGACCTTTAGAATTACTACCAGGTATGGGTAGTTAGCTAATATCAGTTAGCTACTAATTACTTTGTCAGGGCCTGCATTCAAACTTGGTTGAGACGACAAAGAGTGCATTAACTGCTCGAAGATGCGGTCGCATTCGGAACTAGGTATCATGATGCCACAACAAAGACTAGACCTCATTGATACAGGAACTAACAAGGTCGTCGAAAAAAATCCTGCTCAATGGATGCAAGATTGAAAAGCGAAGGCTCGGATTCGACAGTTTATCGGAAAGGGTCTTGGGACCCACAACGGAACCCCGACCTAGTTTCCGGCGTGCAGACGAGCTCTACGGCTACTACGCAACCGCCGCAGAAAAAAATCGTCCCATGCCGTCTACCCGCCTCTTAACACGGCAGCCGGTTGATAATATGCCCTCCAAAACATTTTGGGGGTTTTCTTGCAGGAGAGTCTCGCAGCGGACTCGCACGCCTGGGGGTTGTAAACCTTGCATTGCAGGATTGGCAACGCATATTGCGATTCAGCCCCCGAACGCGATTTGGGTTACTACCTACAGAGGAAAGAAATTCGACGATCGAATGAATATAACAAATCAGATCGCTCGATTTCAAACTTGAACCTCATGATTGATCATTGAAAATTTTCGGGCTCCGACAGCCTATGTTGTCTGGCATAGCTGACTTACTTATTCACCAAGCCCGTTGAATTGGAAAAGTGGAAGACTGTGATCAAATAGTAGGCAATTGCCCATATTATACGTATCTGATATCACTACGAACTCATGCGTGGGGTATGAATATAAAATTAAACTAACATCAGGGCTATAAAGCCTTATAAAGCATATATAAACTTTAAATTAGCGGATCAGAGTATTTCAATTTTGGAAAATTGTTGCCCTGAACTAATTCATCCTATCCAAAAGAGCGCATTCAAGGTTTCTCTGGTTATGTGAAGTGGGTTCAAACGTGCAAGGTCTATTGTTCCATATGCCTCTATCACTGTTTCTCTTACTCGCGCCCTCCTTAGAGTCCCGGTTGATAGTAGGAACCCAGAGAACGTTCCCCTGACGACATAGTCAACAAGTTGATCATGATAGGGTGCCATACAGCATCTCTTTCAGACACTTTAAGTAGAAAAGAGAACATCAGGATGTCTCGCGAGGTTTCTAATCACAAATTAATGGAATCTTGGCTCACCAAATGAATAAGCCTCAGGTTTTCCTTAGGTAGTCGATTGTGAAAGATCTATGTAGATTATATGATGTTCGAGCCCCGTTTTAACTTAGCTTTGAACCCTGCACACCCCACGGGAATAATTAAAGGCTTGGTTGAGACACTTGCCTGCGTAGTATAAACGCAAATACCAATGTTTGAACCTACTGTGATGAATGGACTATAGTTTGACTAACATAAGTATGTTTTCAAATTTACAGGGTCACGTGGCTTTATCCAACGTTCTAGAGAAATTTCATTGCAACATTAGACCCATGAAAACGCTTCATTTGGAAAACGTGGTCGTGCGTGGTAACTTTTGCCAAGCTACACCCAATCTCGAAACCCAATGCCACCCAAATTCACCACCGCAGACTTTATATTATGGAGGGCAAAAGGGGTGTTCTAAGCTTCGCTGAGCTAATACCATCGAGACCGAGGTTTTTCTATCTAAATATAGCTTAATGTAGTCTCTTTCCGAGGGTTAACCTTTCTATTCACTGCGGAATTTCTTTTGTATAAGTTTATAAATCCTGCAAACTAGCTTCTGTCTGAAGGACAAGTCTGCTGGCGTTACTTCTAGCATTAGGCTTGATATTCACTTCACTTTAGGTTGCTGAAAGCTTCGACACATGACTAATTCCGACAGTGACGCATTTCCTTTCTTAATACGTTGTTTCTTTTCTACTCCGTTTCAAAGGCTTCGGCATCCACAGCGCAGCGAAATGAAGCTCTCTAGAGAAGCAGATCTGCTTCGATCTCTTCCGACATACCTGTTAGGGCGTCAAGTTTCCCAACCTGTGCTGTCGATTGTTCATCCTACTTTCGCACCACTTTCGCCACTTATCTAAGGTACCTTCTCTGTCACCTCTGCGCAATTATATGCGTGTGACCGTATCTCATGGTGGGTTAATACAATCACCGAAACGCTCCCCGCAGTCATGACAACCGTCACAATATATACATTTAGTGTAGCGCCGGAGCAGAGCGTTATGGTTCAAAGCCGCCAAGCAGTCTTCACCCTATCAAACACCCCAAAATATGCATCTCTTTGCAGCAGTGCCATTCACGAGCATCGGAGCCGCTACAACTACCATAACCACCAGGTCGAAGATGGCTCTCTAACGTCGATGATGCGAGGCTGGATTATGGTCCATCGGGCGGGGCCGAAACTAGAGTTAAAGTCGTCTAGAAGTAAGTTGGTCAGGATTGTTTGATGACTTGTCGTTGTATCAATATTCTTCCATGAGTATGTTGCATGGTATAAGTGAAGTTTAATCACCCCAGTCTCACCACCTCCCTAAGGGTTGTGTAAAATTAAACACTATATTATTAACAATATATAAGAATGGTCTTGTAGTTCTGATGGTAGTTCAGGATGTAAATTTCAGATAAACTGAGAAGGGAAGATGTTAATGATGCCACCGGATGTTTTCTTAATTAGTGCTGTCATCTCCCTACCCCTAGCATCGTATATTCCATGCATTAGGCAGCACATAGAACGGATACAGTTCTTGATTCTCGATCAAGATTTAAAGGCTATCGTCCTCTCGATCGTTGATTGCCAAGCCGTATTGATCCAGCGCTAGATCGATGCGGCTTGGCAATCGGTGAAGCTAGTCATTGTATATGCATCTAGAAGCATGATTTTACGCTTATCGAGCCCATGTGCATCCATCGGCATTGATAATAATTCCGAGCATGAAAAACATGATTTTGAGGCTGAAATGACATACCGTCCGCAGCCGACGAGTCTCGTTTAACACGTTGAACACATTCTAAATCAGGAATGTGATTCCGCCGCCCGTATAATCCACAGCCAGCAGCCAGGGATCCCTGGTTGAATGGACTGCGGGCATAGAAAAGGACCCGAAGCAACTAGCCAGACGCTTGAAACCCTTTAAGTGAGATGTTTTTGATTGCTATGACGATTGATAATAGTGTATGGGTCAGAAGTCAGATCGATTGCTTACCTTGCCAAACAGCGCCATTGCAAAGCCAAGAAATTCTCATCATATGATCCAGAGCGGTTAGCGTATTCGTATCTTAAACCTGTAAGGCTTCAAACTACTAAACCAATAACAAGGTAATGATCGCATTCACGCCAAACTTCACAAGGATTCGCCACCACGGGCGCTGCCAATAATGCCTTTCCCCATATTGCCCAGCCATGGCAGGCGTTGAGAGCCAATAACATTTGTTCCAGCGCAGGCGAATTGCCTTTCTAAGAAAGTGCCCTGGCGACCAAGGATAGAACTTCCCGGCGACGGCGTAGATTCCCCATGAGACAAACACTCCCGAGGCTTTCTGCTTGAACCTCCCTTTCGGTACTTAAGTAGCCTTGACGCGACACCAGTTCTTCACGATGGGTTATTCGTCTTCAGCAGTTTTTCATTCCCTTGGCATACTTTCCATCGGTTTTTTATTTTCGCTGTTACCCTCTTGGTGGGGGAAAAGTTTTTGAAGTTATGAAGTCGACAGCGGTTTTGATAGCGGTGCTTGCAAATATATGGGCAGCCTCGGCAGTGTCATGGAAGGATTCTATCTCTCGGAACAGCACCGACATCCTACGGAAAAAACACCGGAACGAGAGAGAGACTAAATTCTCGACGATATTCAACCTTCGGAAACCCTCGCTCCGAAGCGATCCGGTGTCAAACCCTCTGTTCTACGAGGTGCCCCTCGATCATTTTAGCACATCCACAGCCGGTACTATAAGGGGTCGATATTACGTCCAAGAGGACTACTACAAGCCCGGTGGGCCTGTCATCTGTCAGTATAATTATGACCCGGGCAAAACACTGCGTCCAAGCACTATTGTCTGAGCTTGCGTCTATTTAACTTACACGCGCATAGTTCATGATATTGGGGAGTCCAGCGCTGAGCCATATGCCAGCGGTCTTGTGGACGAAGATGATTTCACTGTCGCAATGGCGAAACGGTTCAACGGGTGCGCGAAAGTTCAAAAAAAATCCTACCTCCAAATGCTTTGCGCTGACTTGTCGAAAGCCTCCTGATTCTATTCGAACATCGATTTTACGGTGAATCTGCGCCAAGAACCAGCGTTTCCCGAGATCTTTCACGGGCGTCCACCAAGGATCTCACAGAGTTCTACAAATATCATACTATAGAACAAGCCTTGGAAGACGTTGTGGTCTTCGCGAGTAACTTTTCGTACCAGGTTGCGGATTATCCCGACGAGAAGCTGACCCCTGATGTGGCTCCGTGGGTTTTCGTTGGTGTCAGCTACAGCGGGGCTCGCGGTGCCTGGCTCGCACGGAGAAATCCCGGTCTGTTCAAAGCGACATTAGCTTCATCGGCACCAGTACAGCTTGAAGTTGATTTCTGGGAATACTTCACCGGGATTGAAGAGTAAGTTCATTCTAGAAAGCTTCAGCCATTTAAGCATAAGCTAACGAGTATCTGAATAGTAACCTCGCCGCCCATGGCAACACAAACTGTTCTGCAGACCTTCACGCCGCCGCAAATTGGCTGTCGAAGGCATGGGAAACAAAAGACGAGGCTCTTGTGGATCGATTAATCGACCTCGTTTACCAACAAAGCTGGGAAGAAAGAATCGCACAGTTTAGGAATATTGATGACCCGGCGTTGTGGGATGCAAGAAAAGACTACATGCAAGATGCGGCGTGGACACCCTTCGCGGATTTCCAGGTATTTCGGCCGCACAGCCTTCAATTCTGATAGAAACCCTTTCTAACTTAAAGTACCTCCAGTATTACGGAGTTCAAGGAGGTAGTCTTGGGAAGTTCTGCGATATCATGGAGACAACGTACCGAGCAAAGGGTACCCCTGAAGGCGTCTTCGCCAGCGAATCTCTCGAAGATGCCGTGGCGGCCTATGCTAAAGCCGTCGCCGCTATTAGTCCTTACAGCTACTCATCAAGATACGCAGGGACCAACAAAGGTGGAGCCAAACACAAACGTCAGTCATCGAGGGGACTTGATTCGAATCTCGATGACTACTCTTGGCTTTGGCAAGTCTGCTCCGAGTTCGGTGCTTTCCAAGTATCAAATCCTTCCCGTCCCGAAAACATGTTACCCTCCTTCATAAATGTGACAGCACAAATCAACCAATGCATTGAAACATTTGGAGAATCCGACCAAGTTAGTTTAGCTGGACCGAATGTCGACCCGATCAATCAAAAGTACGAGGGCTGGTATGTCGAGCTTTCGAACACGCTCTGGACGAATGGCCAGTTTGATCCTTGGCGGGCGCTCTCCGTGGACTCCCAGGAAGAAGACGCGCCAACCAACGATACAGGTACCACCGACATCCCGAAATGCGGCACCAGTTTCCCCAGAGGCACCCAGTTGCGATACACAATTGCGAACGGCTATCACGGTTCCGAATTCTCCGCAGATGTTGTTGATAATGCCGAAAATATTGGACTTGTTCCTACCATGACCATCGTTGGTGTAACAGCAACGCGCAAGATTACAACTCCAACCATCTCCGGTACTCCAGTCATTGATGCCAGTAATGCCCAGAATCTTTGGTTTAGCGCGATGAGTAGTTGGCTCCCATGTACTACACTGCCGTTCGCGTTTACTTCACCTCAACCCACGTCTTCAACTTCCGGTAGCTCGCGAGCTCCATACCCAACCGACGGCTCCGATCCTTCGGAAACTGATACATCTTCCAACAAGAAGAATGCAGCACCATCTCTGAATGTTCCATCGTTATTATTCCCCTTGATCGTTTCGATTTTCGCATTTTCTTCAGGCGTTATGCATATTTTGTAGTTCCCGTTTACAAGGTTGGGAGAATTCTCTCCCTCTATATGCATATCAACCCCATCATTACCGAAGTTCCTGTCTTTGTTTATTTGCATCTAAACCCCATTTTCATATCAGCATATGCGCCATTGTAATAAATGGTATTAAAATTTCTCATATGCGCTGGCGGCGTTTCATGGATGTAGCGGTAGTTACCTAAATAGATAAAATTAAAACTCACGCATCTAGACGACTTTGGAGTAATGATTTGGCGTGAATTTGGCGTATATAGGTAGTCTCGGATAAAGAAGCTTCAGCAGGTATAGGAAAGTGGATGTGGAATTGTTGTCCGATTTGGAAAGAGAAGAGGTTCAAAAGCGTGCATGTTACACAAAAAAGCCAACAATATATGTTAATCCTGCATTGTTCTACCAACATACCAGGATTGTGGGACATAAAGCACCATGAAACCCACGTGGCTAAAGCCAACTTAAACATAGTTTCATTAGAGTCAACGATAAAACCAACATCACCCTCCGCACTTCGTGCTCGCGTCTGGTTTCCGAGACACACATTACCTGGTAAATTTCAAACGTTTGAAATTTACCAGGTAATGTGGGTTTAAACCCAGGAGAGATATTTCATATCATGAAGAAGTAGACTTCTTCATGACTAGTCATGGCGATTTTATTATCCTCAGCTTGGGGCAAATTTGATGCAAGCCTACTGATAAGGAAGCGAATACAGGAAATCGACTCCAACATTGCAGCAGCAACATGCACCTTTTAGCGAATCAAAGTCCTTCAACACTGAATTTTGAGGCTGAGAAATCTTTTCCGCAGCAGGTTTTTTCGAGGAGAGCGATAAGTTACTCAAATTTGTCAAGCAGGTAGCTAAATCAGGCCAACTGCATCAGGACCGTGCATCGGCGAGATGTTCTGAGAATGGAATTCCAAAGAAACGGAAGTTAACAGGTTGCGATTCACGATTGTATTTCTTTTGGATATCCCCTGATAGATACAATCCCGGATGTTCTTAGTGACATGTATTTGCCGAGCTGTGCCACCTACTCCGTCCCACCGCTGCGAAGGTTATGGGCAGGTGGGACGTTTCTGAACAATCGCAAACACTTACGAAGAGCGGCACAGCGATAAAATCCCTACACGCATTCATTCTAGCCAATGGAACGATCGGTCATGCGGCTATAGACCAACAGTGGCAATTTCGTAGCCCTTTCATTCATAATAACCTTGAGCACCCACCTACTCCAAAAAACATCCTAATACCTATATCATTACGTTCGCCGCATCACTTTTGGCATGCCTTTGTTGGGGAGGAAATTTCTATCGACTTAGGGTTCTTTAGAATCCAAGCAAGAGGTGCAAAATGTTAAGCGTTCGAGCTATCGGTGCTTCCCTGGCCTTGTTTTTCTTTGGTTTTTGGGAGCTTTTAGCAGGGGTTCAAGCGGAACTATCCCCGGGTACAACATCGAGGACAGGAGCATGTCGACGATGGGGTCACACGAGTAAGCATTTGCTTGATACACTTTCAATCGACAGGATCAGCATAGCAATAGATTTGCTAACCCTTTATCTGAGCCTCGGGTAGGTGCCGTTCTTAGAAACACAGTGTATGTGTTTGGTGGCAATGTATGGTACGACGCGTCGGAAATAGGATCAAAAAATTCTACACTAAGTAAGTTCATAGAGTTTGAGACTCTGCCTTATTTGGGGATTAGTTCGACTAAGCTGTAACAATTAACGAGTAGGTAGGGACTTCATAGCCATGGACCTTTCTGCCGACTTTCCTCTCGCAAACACCACGTTCGTGGGATTACCGATTCCGCCAAAACCAGGACCTTCAAAGGTCGAAGGCGGAACATTTTGGGTGAATGTAATGATATGCACCCTATTATATAGATTTGACTGACCACGCCGACGTGGTGACTAACCGTATCAACCCCTCCTCTCTAGGACGATCAATCCAGGCTTATTTTTTACGGTGGCTCTTTCGATCCGAATCCCCAGAGCGCAAATGATACGGTGGAAGAGTTTAATCTTTGGACCTTCCACTCGCCAACGTCACAATGGCGGAAAGAAACTATTTTGTCTACGACGCCTATACTTCGCGCGTCATCAGGAGCAGCGACCTATCACAAAGGAATTGGATATTATCGCGGCGGACAAATAGACAGCACCACAACTCCGAGATGGCCTGTTGGGGATGACGAGCGCAACACAGATCTCATACTATCAGGGATGCTTACAGCAAATCTCACGACATTCTCTTTTATGAATAAGACCCAGGGTTTTGATATATTTCAATTTCAAGACGCAAGGAACACTGGCTTCCAGTACAAGGATGGAAATCTCATACCAATCAGCTTTAACGAGAAAGATTATCTCATAAATCTCTCCGGCGGAGGTCCGAGAGGTCATGCTGTAGGTCACAATAGCTCTCTCTGAGTACAACTTCTAGTCCAACTTACAATCAATAACTTTCGAAAAAGCTCCCTCTTGAGAATGTCTATATTTACGACATCGTAGCCGATAAATGGTACCGACAACCTGTGTCAGGAACGCCACCAACAAACACTCGAGGTGCTTGCGCTGTAGCAAACTATGCACCCGATAACTCTTCTATCCAGATTACGCTGTTTGGAGGACGGATATATAATCAAACAAAGGCCGATTTCGTGCCAACAGATGAAACATGGGTCCTTTCGATACCAAGCTTTATCGTACGTCAAACTTCTAGCTCTCATACCAATGTTTTGTTGTAAAGATTTCTTACCTGCAATACTTAGTGGATACACGCTGGAAACAGAACAGCTCCGATCGGCCCCGGGCCAAAGCAAGAACATACATGCCATTCATTCGGCTCGCAAATGATTGTCCTAGGGGGGCGGAATGGCTCAAGTACATGTGATAACACAGGTGTTTGGGTCTTTGATACCTCAACGCTCAAATGGCAGACTTCCTTTCAAACCAACAAGCAATATTCGGTTCCCGCGGCCGTGGTCAATGTAATAGCTGGAGACAGTGAGGGAAATGCTCCTTGGAACAACCTTCCCTTGAAAAAGGGGCCAGATCCAACTTCGCCCTTTTACAATTTGACTGCTATCCGGACCCCTCGAGGCATGTCGAAGCCTGTTCCTGCAGGCGCAATAGCCGGTGGGGTGATTGGTGGATTAATATTATTCGCATCGATAGGCGTCCTATTCTGGCTTTATCGTAAGAAACGTCATGGTACGTTGACCGATGCTCCCGTGCCTCCTCCCGTGGATGGCGACCCCAGTCAAACGGAGAAAGGCTACCGCACTTCGGAATTAGGCAGCCCATCGCCATCATCCAATGCGCCTAGATACAGTACTTTAAGTTCAACAGAACCAGTGCAATTGCAAGGAGACTCTTCTTTCCCCGTTGAATTAAATGCCGCTTCACAAGGTGATACATCGCCAACGTACCACAATGCAGTGCACGAGCTACCACATAGATCATCGGTGTATACAGAAGCTCTGATGTAGGATTCATTAATACGACTAGATGCAATCTCACTATCGATGGTCAGTCTCACTTACGGATTTCAATAGAAAGCACCAAGGCCATGTGGATGGTAGCCAATTTTAGGGATTGTAATGGCTGCTTGGGACACGAGTGTAGTCTAAAATATATATATTACATTAATCGTTCTGCATCTCTTGCCGATAGCACCCTCCCATGATATCCTAGTACCACAAGTAAGTAATACTCATACCTATATACGGGGAAATTCACAATTGCACTCTCAATCGTGATGGTGCATGCAAAGAGCTTATCTTGTATGTGGGAAACGCTTTAAAATGCAACAAAGTCATGTGTTGTGTGATTAAAGTCTTGCACAATGGCAAGCTATTGTGCAGGATGACCGTGAATACTTGTTTAAATTTGTTACGTCGGATCTCTTGGTCTATATCCTCCTCTTGTGAGTAATGTCTTTCACATAAGGTTTATTTATTCCAAGTTCATCTAGAAATGGTAAGAGCGATTTTTTGCTGCGGGTTCCTGCGAGCAGATTCAACTTTGATAAATTGCACGGTGCAAATACAGAACAAAACTTGAACCAGAAAACTTCCAGAATTAGGGACAAAGCATCTAAGCCATTTCCATACTCCTAACCTAATTATTTCTCGGGTGTAAGCCCGTTTAACGTGTAGGAGGAGGAGGTACTGGCTCCCATTCAAGCTCAACATTCTGGCAATCCGCAATAGTACTAGGTGGAGAACCGATCTGAAAATTGATGCCTGGGCCAATCCCGAGAGAGGAATTGGTGCTACACCCACGCCATATGCCCACTCCCGCCAAGGTCAAACGTCGTAACTCGTTGAACGCAAATGTGGTTTGGTAGGATACACCTCCAGATCGATCACAGCTCGGTTGCTGGAGAGGTCCAAATGCAAAAGGGGCGACGTTACTAGTCAGGTTGAACCTGAGACCTCCCACCACTGGGCTTAAAGGGCTATTACCAAGCCATAGCCTTCCAGTGGAGTTTTCGTAATTAAAATAGCTAGCGGAGGCTAGTGACGTCGGTCGCACTCTAGATAATTCGTTACAATTTTAGTCATCGTCAGCATCAGAATATTTTATCTCTATGAGATTCCCCTTGGGGGAGGAATCGTTGTCTTGAATGGAAATGGTAAAGAAAATCTTACACGTCAAGGGGGTTGACGTAGGCGTATCGGTCTTTGTAGGTAGCCCATCTTGCGATAAATCTGACTAAGCGCAAAAAGTTAGCATGGTGTGTTTGAAAAAGTCGGATCCCTTTTCAATATATTTGGGCCCTCGAGAGGGAGTTTCAATTATGAAGTTGAACATACGACGTCCAGGACCATAGAGTGACGGTACGGGAGCGATTTGCCGTTCGACCACAGAAGGTACATCTGCAGTGGGATTAGCAAAGACCCCAGCAGCAATGCTGAAGATGGTCGTGATATATAAGATATGCATATTTAAGAATAGACTTCTGGAATATTAGGGCCGATACTCGAATTGAAATATCGAATCTTCGTTGGAGACCGTGTTTTGCTACCAACTATGGTGAAGATATTATCGTTGAATCCCGATTCCAAAAGCTATTGTAACCAGAAACCAGTTCTACTTATATGGAGACATCGCCATTGTATCCATGGTCAAGCAAGCTTGCGAACATCAACGATAAAGGTTGATCTCCCAATTGTTTACCCAGGGTTCAATTCTTTCTCATTCTAGATCTCGTGTAAATGAGGATTGAATTGTGTTAGCTAACTTTGGTGGGCGTAAATATACGCAAATCAATCCATGATATCATGAATATTTTAGCATTGCTGGTTTCAACACCGCATCCGTGGTCACACTAAGACGAAGGAGATGGATGGTAAATTATATTAGATCCAATTTTGAGGACAATCTCCGCTAAATGTATTATATCCTTTGTGCGCAGATTAATTTTCGAAGAACCAGTCGCGATTTGCCACTAAAGAGTTTGACTAGAATGATACACCACATTCGAGTTCGGGTTCCACGAGGAAATCGTTTGACCATCGGATACAAGTAGTAAAGCTGGCCTTCGAGACCCTTTCAGACCGGAAATACAACTTCACTAGATCGAAGATAGGATTCAGAGGTATTAAAAGAAGCTGGCTTCGTGAGCCAGACACCACACAGAGCACTTGAGTGTACTTGAGAGAAGCTGTAAATTGATGTAACTGGTTCCTTAGTCACACAAGAAGGTCGTTTCCAATAAGGTTAATTGACTCCTTGTATCGCGGTAGGACCCTTTCAACCGTATTCTGTGTCCGCGGCTCGGGTAATTTGTAGCACAGATGGTCATCAAGTACGAAGTAAGCTCGCCTATGTTCCAGTCAAAACCATAAGCTATCGCATATTAAGTTTTCAACAACGCTCAAGGAGCAATGGCTGTGCGTCGAATTTAACGGTCCGGTGTAAAGACATGCAAAACTTTATTTTCGTTGGTCGAGAATGTTTTGATGCCAACCGCTTATGTGACAGGGCTCTGAGGTGAAACGGATCCCGGGACCGGGGTGCAATCTCTAAGCAGCTTATTGGGAGATTCGATGATTATTCTTCACGGTCTTATCAGATACTTCTTTCCACCTACAAAAACGCGTCGCAAAAGCCAAAAATGTACTAGCTTCGGGCCCATTGATAGGATACCTATCCTCCTGCCCTGCAGCGTCTTCGAAAGAAGGATCCACCACAGAAATGCGAGCAAATGGCAGAACAGCGGAATTCGCTCAAGCCGCCCAGAAGAATCGCGGAATAGGGCAAAACACATTAAGCTTCCAGGAGGTCAAAGAGCTTGCTTCGTGTGACAGGGTTTCGGGTTGCATAGCACGAACAGCTGTTCCGGGCTAGCACCCGCTAGCAAGTGCTATAGTCGGTCACGTCCCAGAAATTTCGAGTGCTCCAAGTTTTGTGCGAAATATGCGGTGGGAGGGGCAGCTTCCCCCTTCCCCCAGGCAGAGGCAGTCGTCTAGCCAGAAATAGAATTCAAAAGTGAGATCAATCAATATCGTCGTTGGCATTATCCTCCCCCGTGCAAGCCAGGCTGATTAGGTCAGCAATGGTAGGTTTAAGCGAACTGAGACCTCTGTGTCTGCATGTTTTCCCTCGGAGAGACACGACGGGGAACCTCGGGCTAAAATCCCACTAGCTACTTTGTATCGATCAACAAGTCCCAAGGACTAAAACCCGTCATAGGCTCCCACTCTGAATATTTTTAGCAACCACCTTTTGACATTTCCGTCGACGATTAGTGTTCTCGCGCGTGGTAGAATTTTGGAAAACAAGAAATACAGAGGTCGACATTCGACACCTGACCGTCTCGAAGTGTATAGGCTTCAGCGAAAACCCCACAACCAAACCTTCGAAGACCAGCAACCTGTGTGGTGGACTTACTAACTGACAAAGGGTCACCAAATTTGGCTGCGCACAAAGTCGGAACTTGTGTTTGCCCGCCCGCCGCTGCCATCCAAGGACACAATTAGCCTCGAGCCCCAGGCCGAAATTTTAGAGACCAGGGTCCGTGCCGCGGAAGCCCGTGTTGATGCGTCTGACCGATGACTACGACCCAAATCACTCCTAATCTCACACAACGCGATTGCATCCGAATTCAAAATAGCAGTGCGATGACTAAGTAACAATTAGGCCGCCTATCAACAGTTCTTGGGATGCATAGATCTATTATAGAAATTAGCCGAGTCGAAGCTAGAATATGCATATCAATCGATACACCGTTTTTTGGGTGCAGTTTGAACAAAGATGATTGCGCTCCAAGTATTACACACTACTTCCAACTGGTATGACGTAAAAGTTGGTTCCCATCGACCACCTGCTAGCCCTCTGAGGTCAGACTTTTTTACGCTTTCGATGGAGAACTGTGTTGTAGACCGACTCCTTAGCATCGCTGCCTTCCGTCGATCAGTACTACAATTGATATCCCGTACGGGGCTTCGTGACTCCCGGTGCTGCGTCGATATTCTTCACTTTACTCGTCTACCAATTCCTTGTGAGATCATTCGCCGGATCGCGGGGTATACATTTATGGGGACACAGCCCCTCAGGTACGCCTCGGCAATCGAATCGATGATCAATGAAAATCTACAGAACAAGGAGGCAATGGGCTATTAAAATAGACACTTTGAGTTGCACCAGCCTGAGTAATGTACCCAAGTCGGTTACCGGCTTATCTACAGAAATAGGAAGGGTACAACTTGAAACTGATCGAATATGATAGTTTACTATGTGAATGTTTAAGGGATAGATGGTTTCGCTCAAGTACGGTGTGGATGTCGAAGAGGTTAATTAGTCTGGGATGCATGGTAATGCAGCGCGTGCCGTAAAGAAAAATATTGCAAAAGAAAGAAGACTGGGTGAATTCAAAACTCCGTCTCCCGAAATGATAGTATACACACCCAAGATTTGACAGGCCAAATATGTACGACAGAAATCGAAAAGGTAGGACAAAACACCGCCCGCGTGCTGCAAAAGCACGTCAAATTTCCGCAAAGATCCCATAGGAAACAAACCCGCTTTTTAAACCGCCAAGGTATCATTTGAAATCAAATAATTAGAAAATTAGGCATCGAGATTTGACTCTGCAGTTGGAGTCTCCGATCCGTCATTAGTTGGTTCATGAGTTCCGAGAGTGAGCTTTGGATCCCCTCTCCGGTTGCGCCAGTAATTACTTCTACCGACAACGTCGCGATCCAAAGCCCACCACCAGATTGTGAAGAATTTCTGACCAACCTCCCAGCCGCTACCATCAAAGGCGTTGGTACCGTTGACTCTGACTCCCTCACAGCCATCCTCTTCAGAATTTTCCATGTCGTAAATTAACCGTAAGAGGTCGAGTCGTTCAGATTGGTGAACCGGCCACATATTCTCCTCCATGCTGAATGTCGTGATGAGCCTATCGCGAACTTTCGGCCAAGGTAACAGATCTAACATTGGATGGTGAGGAACTGTGAGTTGCGTGGGTGTCGGTAGAAGGTCGGTTGGCAGTTCATGATGCCGTGAACTCGTCGTACCGTAGAAGGGACTTGTTGCCGTAAAGTCCCATAGGAGATGGTAAATCTTGAGTCTTTGGGCGATTGTAGTGCACGCGCGGAGCAGACTGAAAGCCGGAATGCTGAGATTTGCCTCGTCAGGAAAATTGAACGAAGTAGAGGTGAAGGATTGTAAAAAGTCACTGATATCGGGGAAGGGCTGGGTAGGGACAAAAGAGGAAGAAGATACCTCTTGAGGGCCGCTCGTCTGAGCTAACATCCAGTTATCAAGAACCTCCGATCCAAATGCTCCAGCGTCAGATTCACTGGAGGCTGATAGGGCATGATCAATTACCGGGTTTCCAAAGGCATCGAATACTTCAGATGGACTGGTAAGTGATACGGCCGATTGAGTGTCCAGAGATTTCGCATAGAGGGCAGCTTCAAGTTCGATAACGCGCCTTCGGAGATACGCCAGTTCGCTGGCGCTATCGGCTCTGTCCGAGGGAATTGGCTCCCAATCTGTTGGACTTAGGTCTTTGCCTTGTGATAGAGAATGGTCCCTGGATTTTTGCCTTTCGATTTGCATCTGGAGTTCTAGCTGATGTTCCCTCTTTCTCTTCCCTAGAAGCCGACAGATGTATATATTAGCATGAAAAACTCCGTCCGAAATTGAGCATCTTGCGAGGGGGGGTACAAGGACACGGTCTGTATCCCAACAAAACCGGTGAGAAAACAAACGGGTTCACCAAAGGGGGGGTTAAGATAGTTACGCACGATATCTTCTCTGGGCGAGGACATTTAGAACGCGCTTTCTTTCGGCTGGATCATCTATGTTTTCCAGGCGCTCGTCACTGGCACCAGCTACGTCTGGCACGGGCACCGGTGATTTTCGCTTGGAGATTTTGTTTTGTGCGGACATGGTCGATTCTCTCATGTATGCGCACGCAACAATCTCGTTTCCACGGGCTTCCCAGTGATTTTTTCGGACTATGCGAAACTGACAATTTTTTTTTATATCAGATCCACAGCGCCAAAGCGAGAACCCGACAATTCGGCCCGATGGATTTGGAGGGATTCGAGGCGTTTGTGTTGTTGTAGGTGCGAATAACGTTGGGTTACTAAGGAATTACCAATACAAGAGGCGAGGTAGAAACAAGAATAGGGCTCAAGAGGCGTGTCTTGGTGCGTGGAACGTGGACAGGCGGTAATGGGGTAGTAAGCTGGACAAGAGGCTCTTTTCTAGGACCTTTGGATCCCTATTATAAGGCCTTGAGCTTGCCCTTTGACACCTCTCCATCCAGCGCCATGAGACAGCAACCCTTTTAAGTTGGCTTCCAGTTGGCCCGGACGAAGCTTTGTCTGTTTAGGTCGATGAACCCCGCCAAGCACCGTGTGAACATAACGTTATGTTACCTGTGGTCCTGACTGCCCACCCTGGAGGGAACAGCCATGTTCTTGGGCCCTTTCCAGCGACTCATAGAAACCAGGTAAACATACTAACGCCTCTCGCGTGAAAAAGAAATTCGCTGAGCGTTCTGCTGGTTCCCCCCCGCCGGCATGGCTGATTTGATTTTCTCAGCCTTGTCGACGGTAGGTAGAACGTCTGGTCTGTTAGGCAACCAGAGCCGGGTCTCCATCACCGTCCGCGGGCATTGACTAAGCAGCCCAGTCAACCAGTGCGAGGACTCAACCTCTCGCCCAGTATTTCAAAAACATCCCAGTCACAGAATAGCGGAAACATGATCAGAAACACAGGAGAACAAGGTCCGACCAGACCAGACTTGTCTTTTGACACTTTTGTTTCGATCGCGCCTAACCGATTTCTCGCTAATTCGGAAGCCTTGAGTCGAATTTACCCACGACAGTTCTCACGCACCCCAATTACATACCCATTCGCTCATCTGATACGCAAACCCCACAACCTTGTTCTTGAGCCGCTTTGTGTAGTCAAATATCACCACCGTTATTTTTATTTTTATTTTTATTCTCTGGGTGTGTTCAACTTGCATGCAGGTCGACGGTTGCAACGACGTTTTGTTCCTCCCTAAGACTTTATCCTTTCTATTCCGACCAGCGTGACTCAAAGGGAAGCCTAACCGATTATTTGAATTCGTCGAAGAACAATCCGATTATTTTTAGTCTCTCCTATCAAAAAGTGATCATCGTCGATTCCACGAAGTGCAACAGCGGCAGGCATTCCGTTGGTGTCTCGTCGCAAGCCTCACGTAACATCCTTACATACGAAGTACCCATCTGCGTAAGTTGTCTTGCGTACTCGCGAATGGGCCCAAAGCCAAGGACCTAGCAAAAACGTCAACCGCCACGACCGCACCTGGGAACAGGTACTTTCTTTCTTCCTTTTTCCTTTCTTCATACGAAATTAATTAGTAATCCGTACCCTTCCTGTTTTCTGTTTTTGATCGAAGACCCTAGAGGCATGTGAAGCGACAACATGCCTAGGCTGAATCCTTAAAACACTCAAAGTCGTCGATATCAGTTATAACTATCCCAAGGCAAGATGTAGCGGGGTTGACTAAGCCCTTGGGCACTGCCAACGGTGAATTCGCCATGAGCCAGAAACCCAGCATATTTTGCGGCACTGCTGCTTGGAAAGCCTCTTTCATACATAAGGATCTGGCTATTTCCCAACCCGAACATGGTAGATCCCAGGGATAGAGATCCCTGGGATTAAATTCGTGTACTCCGGGGCACGGGCTTCGGCAACAGAATTTTCTCTCCCAAGTTCGATACTGTTCTATCAAGAAGTAATGCCCATTTGAATACTTCATAAGTCGCAGTTCGAACGCTGGACCCTCCCAATAGGGCATTCTTGTCTGCTAGGATCCCTGTCTAGAGTGGTAGTTGTCTATGACCAAATTTTACAAGAACACAATACATAGCTCTAATTCTGGTGGCTTACACATGAGTTCTTTGAATCCGTAGATCTTCTTCCTTGCTTGATTTGGGTAAATCATATGCGTAGGTTTCAGGCCTCCGTTCCACAAATCTTGAATATAAAATTCAACGTAAATGCCTATCGACCAAATATATTCCTATTAATCGAAACCGAAGCTGCAGGAAGATGACAAACTGTCATGACTGGTATGATGATATGGGGTAGCCAAAATTTAGCGCCCAGAGGAACGGCAAGACTAGTAGCTTTTACAGCGGATCAAGGGAGACATGTAATCTAGATGGCAAACGACAAGGAATATTTGCTTCGTCCTGATATTGAGCCTATAGCTCCAACAGCCAATGGGGTATCAGTACTCGGATACCGACGAGGGCAACGACCACACCTGCAGCAAAGGGGGTTTTCTCAACTACATAAAAAGCAGGATATTGATTATAGTTGGTTCCTTGATTCGCTTTTGTCCATCTCCACCCCATAACTCCCTGACAAATTTTACTCGAGCCGCTCATTCATCAAATAGCATCAAGGATGGAGTTTAATTGTATCTACAGCTTCCACGGGGGGCAATAATATTACACCTGGCTCCGGGATACATGCTTCCATAGCTTGGTTCTTGCTTCCGGGTTAAGCGAGTGTTTTTGATATAGGTTGCCTCGAATGTTGGCGCAAGACGCCGCGGACTAGCAGGTGCGATAAGTGCCAGGGTAATCAGTCTTGGTTCCTTCTTCTTTTACACGCGTAAAATTGACATCAGACATGGAAGAATTCTCCGTTCCTTCATGACACGGGCCACAGGACCGTGCGTAAGCCTCAGATATCGCGAGAAATTGATGCCTTAGGATCACTGTTATTGAGATTTCCCAGGGCTCCGCCTGGACTAATGTCATCTCGTGTGCCCGAGATCCTGTTGTCTCACTATAATAATTAAAACAGCCCAATCAGGCATTTCGTCGGGCAGATGGCTCAGTTCATTCTTATGTATATCGACGACATCCAGGAGGCAGTCTTGTGAGGCTTATCCACGTGCTTGTTCTGATACATCCTCCTGCCTCTAACATTATCATAGCTACAATAATTGTACCTTACATGCGCAGCTCACAGTTGGTATCTTTTCGCAGCGTATGTTTCATTCTACTGCGCATTTTACGCCTCCATCAATCGATGTATCATTGCAGTCTCAAGAAGTTATCCGTGCCAAAATTGCATCAGATGCGGTGTAGCAACTGGGGATCATACTTATCACAGCATCGAACCATGATTCGTCATGGCCGATGGTTAGACTGATAGTCGATCTATCGGGTAAGCCGATATTGCATGTCGGAAATCGGTGTTAGCAAAGCTGTGGCGTTGAAGGTGCGTGAAGACACGGCAGCGATACTAAAAAGAATAGTCTTACTACCCTCTTAATGTCGCTGAAAAAGCGAATGTATGTAATTAGGTCAACGTAAACCATGTCGCTTTGATGTCGACGGAGAAAGTTTTAGCGGCATACGTACTTCGGTTACGTAGATTATGTAAGGCGTACTCGAAGGTTCTCATGCAGCAAAAAGATCGGACAAAAATCATTATTTTGCTTCCGCGTCAGATAGAACCATTTAACGCACCGGATCTAGATCTTTTCAAAGCTCCGAGTCCATGTAAGATAACAAAGTAATATGGTGCCAAAGAATTTTTGCAGGCAAATGACGAACAAGGCATTGTTGGTGTTGTGGAAAAATAAAAGTATTGAGGAGATCGGGGCAAAAGGCAGACCGTCGGTCGCACTTGGTAGAACTGCCACACGAAATGTCCCTCGCTCGTTCCGAACCACTGCGCTGAGCCCTAAAATTTTGCTATGCACCTTGCATAAGCCATGTATGTAGCATGCCGCACGGTTGTCTTGCGTTTATGGCCGCCGCTGTGTTCCTGACGTTATATCACCAAACGCTCGAAGAGAAACATCGTAGGAGTAAAAGTGAAGAACGAGACAAAGAATTCGACGCTGCGGAAAAGTTGTCCCATTTCGATCGCATACCACCTCTCTTCCGCACCTTCATTTTGAGCCCCTCAATTGCGAATGCGAAACCGAATATCCACAAGGCATAACGCGAGCCAAGGGACGTCCCCTTGTAACCGTATAACGTTATCCCATGACATGACATGACCCAACAATAGGAATTGTCCGATGTTGATATGGATTAACGTGTTGGAAAATTCCTAAAAGGTCAGGAAAGAAAAGAGAGCGAGAGACAAGGACCCGCTCTTGGCTATAATACGCTTCTATTATTAAGACAAACCAAAAAGTGCAAGCATTTGCTTACAAAAACGACCTTCACAGAGCCGCTGTTCCCCTTCCCGAACGGCCAAGGCACCAATCTAATCTATATTCGGCTACTTGATTCTTTTTGATGAGAACTGTGCAGAAATTTCAGGATCTAAAGAACGAGCCTCGACCTTTCAGTAGACGAGGGGACAACCTGACTCTATATGTGACTAATTAAGCAGAGCAATTGATGCCTTGGGTGGATGAAGATAATTTGGAACCGCTTGTGCTTTTGCAGTTTTGTACAACGATCCGTTCCATATTGCACTAGAACGAAGAGTTTATCGAAAAAGAAAAGGGAAGGAAGAAAGATATTTGTCTTACTGATATTGGGAAGACTAGTAAACATTATGTTATGAGGGTGCAAGTGCAATAGTCTCATCCTTCACGTAGGCAAATAGGTGAGACTAAAAAACAGTTGCTGATGCTGAAAAACAAAACGATGATGACAGGCAGAATTAAAACGGAATGATGGTATAAAACAATAAACAGTGAAGAGTAAAGTGCAAAGCATCAAAGGGTTACGAATGAAAATGCTTGGTAACAATGTGAAGGGCGTCAGGTATCAGCCGCAAGCATCGTTATCCATCCGTCAAGAAAAGGCCAGACGGAAGATCCTGGCATCATATCCATTGTTAAGCTTCGGAATCCATCCCGTCTCCTTCCGTGAGGCCCTCATATTGTGCTCTGACATCCCGGGTACGGAATGCTAGATATATGCTGGTATCATCAGCTCTTTTTGTATGATTTCCTCCAATACCATCCGCTAATGTCAAATTCTAAGATAGAGACGGCCCGTCTTCAGAGATAATTAGGAAGATAAGCCGCCTGCTTCATTTAATGCTCTTATTTCTTTTTCTCTTTCTCCTTTATCTTCTTGAGAGGATCGACATCCACCCTAAAGGTATAGTGGTCACGGTTGGAAAGCAGCTTGGGGACTTCTTTGTCTTTCAAGATTCCTGCTTCATGCAGAGCTACCAGGGATGGATGAATATCTGCATCACGCGGAATGTCCCTCATAGCCCCGAAATTTGGTGGCCAATAGCGTGGGACCCATTTACCATGCTCGTACTCAAGTCTGGATATGAAGGGCATCACCTCTGCAATATGACCACGTCAGCAAAAGACATGCAACCTAAATGAGAAGAAGACGGGATGCCTCGCCCCATAGGAGGGGGGCAAGGGAGAGGGAGAGGAAAAGCTACTCACCAAGGGTCCACCATCCGAGCACAGAGTACCAGCTGAGACCCTTTCCGAAACTGAGCGGGTCATGGGGTGCCATTCCATTAACATCATCGATCTCCCCTCGTCCAAGTTGCCGAAGATGTTCTTCAAACGCAAGTTCCGCCTGGGCAGCATTCTTCTCAACGACCCATTCATCAGGCTGCGTGAACTCAAGTTTATTCTCCGTGTCGGGCAAGTTTCGAACTTCTTCCAACATCCAAGCCAGGGGGATATCACTCAGCACACGCCTTTGCCCGGGGGTTCTCCCCCATCCTCCACCAACATCGCCATGGTTGCCGCAAAAGTAGACTTCTTTCAGATCTGAATGGTCAATGAAGTCTTTGTACAATGCTGGCTTGAATTTTAAGCGCCGTTCGTGCACACTGACTGCATGTCTGATGTGGGTCGCCGAAGATCCCATTGGTACGTATTTATAAGATTTTCTCCAGAAAGGTGCCTCGAGTTGACCGACAGAATTGACGCAGTCGAACAAGCCAAGGAAATGGACATTCACTCCACTACGAGAGAACGTCTTCTTGAATTTTCTCATAAACGTACGCCTCTTCTCATCTTGCGGACTGCCATCATGCCTGGATGTTTGAAAGGCGCTGAAAGTCTTCCAAGCAAACTCGATCATCTCCTCGTTGCCCCTTGAGAGAAGACCCACTCCCGCCAACATCTCGGACAAGAAACGAGCGGTATATGCGCCACGCGAGAAGCCAAAGATGTAGATACAATCGCCTGGGTTGTAATACTTCATAATGAAGGAGTATCCTGCGATCACGTGGGTTTTGAAGCTTGATCCCACGGCTTGATCGACGACGGTCTTGATCTTGTCGCCCATGCGGCCGATGAAGGTAGAGCCCTCATTTTGGACGTATGTCCCAATACCAGCTGTTTAGAAGATTGCGATTAGTTAATGTTCTCTCCAGAACTTCTCCACTCCATGATCCTGGACAAAGATGCAACAGAAATAAGTATTGGACCAGCTCTTGCGTTGGCGCAATATTTTGAGAACAGCGTCCTCAGTCTCGAGACCGAACTATGGTGCATAAAACGCATCCGGATGTCCATATCGCACTGGGCCTAACAAAGAACCTGAGGCGATTCTCAAGAGTGACTTACGTTGGTAATAGTGGAACTGGTTGTCAGACGTTCTGTCCAACAATTCGTATATCTTGACAATGTTGGAGTCCTACGATACCAAAACAAGCACTTTTTAGCACGTGCAATAAAACATCCGTTCATTATCGCGGACCGTTTGCAGCCTCGCACGCCAACGGCGATAACTATTTCACTAAAACGGGTTTTGTGCAACTTACGGTATCGTCGCCGTGGAACTTGTTACCTATCGTATCCCGAAGGAGGAATGTTAGACACAGCCATCATTCGGAATGTTTGCCCGGGTGCTGGTGACTATTGTCAACATACCTGTACCGTCGAAACAAAGAACCAGTCTTCGCTGTTTGGAAAAATCGATGGAGCCGTGGAGATGAGAGTCGCAGGTCGAGATCGAGGATGGTCTTTGCGGTTTTTCGACGGGCTCAATAGGCTCGACGGGTTCGGTTGGGAGCGGTGATTGTTGCCCGCTCTCTGTGGTGCCGTTCTGCCCCACAGGGGTCTCCACCATCGCGACACGTTCAATCGACTCCATGGTTCTGGCTCCGGCTTTATTTATCGCGACTGCTTATTTGTATAGGGTGTCCCTGGGATGAGAGGAAGAAGATGATAGCAGACGACTGTCGGAATGCGGGATCTTGGGATATTTATTTGGGGAATATAAATGTGACCAAGCGGCCGTTTCCCTTTTTCTGCACCCAGAAATGTCAGCTCAGACTCCACTCTTTGTTTTGCGGCCCTTGAAGCCATCCGACCAGCCGCTGCTTTTTTTTTTTTTTTTTCGGGAAGGGATGGGCCTCCCTTTCCCTTCCCTCTCTTGCCTTTGGTTGGCTAGTTCCCACGATCGCACTCGGGAGGTCCCTGACCCCGGCTTTTCTCGCCAATCGACGAGACACGTTCAGATACGGCACACACCCCCAAAGAGAAGGAAGGGCTGTTTGTTTTCTTTCCCCTCCCTCAAGCCGCCCGGCGCTGGCTGGCGGGTCACAAGGTCTCATAGGGCTGACCGAAAAGCTGAGATTCTTTTTTGTCCCCGTATAATATCGGTTTACTATACATCTAAGACTCACCTCAGGTGGGCTTCTAATTCTCAGCCCTCTAATGCGACGAGTTCAACCGCGGCCCGCTGACGTGAGGTCGTAGGTTCGCTATCGGGAAAGAATTTCTCTATCGTTCCTTCTGAGGGATTTGTCTCGAATGCGGTCTGGGAGGTCTTTCACCTTGAGAAATTGATCAGCATGTGCGGCGTGCAGGGAGCTAATGCACCAAAGGGTCGAAAGCTTGTTTTCGGGCACGGATGTTGCAAGGTTAAAAGGCAAGGTCAAGATTCTGATGGCTCTTCAAGAAAAAACTGAGGAGGTTACGGAAAGTAGTTACCGAGAGGAGAATGGAAGATATTAGATTTGTAAACTGAAGGCTGGTTAGGGCGAGATATGGTGATATTGTGGGCGGTGTTGTAGACGGTTGCCAGATATCACCAGGTTCCGGTAACTCCGCTACCGATGCAATACTGTTTATATATCACATTACTATACGAAGTAATATTAAGACAAATACGCTGTCTTGTGTGGAGACAAGGCATATTTTGGTAATCAGAGAGTGGGAAGTCACGACAGAGTTGGATACCAGACTACCGTGGCGACAGAGGGAGTGATTAGCTGTGCAAGGTGAATGTGAGATCTGTATTTGTACATCTCGCTAATGGTCTTGAGGTTTGGAATATTAAAATAGTATAGCTGGTAAATATCGATTGGGTATCATAGAATGTAAGGGCGAGACAGAGGAGTCCGCCTGCCTATTCGGAACTCTCCACTGTGCACATGCCCCTTCCTCCTCTTCCGTTCCCTAATCGCGAGCCCCAGGTCGCAATCAACCCCCTCCTCCATCCATTTCTTTAACCTAGATTAATCTCCGGTTGCAATCACCCTGGTAAGAAACTTGATCTCCGCTATATCGTCATTCCTTTGCCCCAACTCTGGACCACTGTCGAGAGAATCTTGCGTTCCTGCCGCAGAGTCGCGAGTTCCTGGCGCAGTTTCGATTCTTCTGCTTCTATACTTTCGATTTCCCTGCGCAGACTGTCTTTGCTGGCTTTTATCGGACTGCTGAGAGTGGGACTGGTGGTCCGGCGGGAGGCGTGTGACGTCGTATGCGAGCGACTCGACATGGTGTCGTATTTCGTAATGTGGTTCCGGTGTATTCGGTGGGAAACGTATCTCGTCCGCGTCTCTCGAATGTGAACGGCGGTGGTTTAGAGGGGAACTCCAGTCAATACGGAATGATCGCACTGACGGTAGAGAGATGGGAAGAGATGGAAGGAGGGGACTCTGGCCAAGTTGCGCGAAAAGGGGTCCCATTCCGATCCTTCGAGGCTGGTTACGTTATCTAATCTGATCTGATCTGATCTGCTATCTAATCTCATCGGAGAGCCCCGGCCAAACAACAACACAACACGCACGTTTCTGACCGCATGACCGAACGACGTCATCGTCCCCGGATGCTGAAATAGCCAATGGCGTTCTAACGCTGTGCGGGCAGGAGGACGATGCGGTTGAAACATGGCCCATTGGAATCGTGAATAGGAGTCTGATTCCATCAACAATCGATCGATCCGATTTGGGTGTCCGCCAGGTTGAGTGCTTTTCGTATAAAGACCACACAACTACCTCAGCCACCCGCCCCTACTCTTCCCTTCCACCACTCTTCCCCTTCTCCAGCATCTTCAACCTTCGCAACCAGAAGCAGAGCCTTCCAAGTATAACTCTGAATTTAATCAAGCACCTCTCCAGGAATCTAATCCTTCCGTCACCATGTTGTTCATGATTCTCACCGCCTTGTTCGCATCCCTCGTCATGGGTGCTCCCGTCCCCGAGGAACTCGTCACCATCCAGGATACTGCCTGGGGCTATGGCGCTGGCGGTGGCATCGTTGGTATCATCATCTTCATCCTCGATGTTCTAGTTTTCAGTAAGTTTAACCGCCCTCCTCATCGTCTCCTGAAGCTTTCCCCGGATGCATGCGATGAAATGTACCAGGAGAGGCTATGACGACAGCCTTTCGGCATCGCAACACGGCCACCCCAACAGAGCACATCCGCAGCTGCGCCCGCAAAACTAGGCAGCTATCGTTCTTGCATATCGTCGATGAGGCTTTCTGGATACAGCTGCTAACGTGAGTTCCTTCTACTAGTCGAGGTGTTCAAGTCCTCCCGCCCCACATCGCACAAGATCCTTTGGTCACTCTTCGTCTTCTTCTTCCCCATCATCGGTTTGATCATTTACTACCTCTTCTCCAATCGTCAACAAAACAACAGCAACTACGAGGCTTTGCCGTAAACGAGGCCTGCGATGTACCACCAGCTGCCTGAATATGCTCCAGCCGCATGGGATGGTCGGTCGTCGACCGACAATTGTTTTGATATGAAGCGGTAGAAGGTTATGGGAGGTTCTCACGATGACTCACATTCTCATTTCCTTTTTATCAATTTTGAAGTCATTATCTCGAATTCTTTGAATTGTGGCATGCGTGAGCGTGGTTTGATACGATGCTTTCCTTATGGCTTTTGCTCTCCTCTGGCTCCCTTTAGCCTCGTCGGTCTAGCTAGAATGTCATCCCGAGAAATATCTTTCGGTCGGGTGAATCCAATACTTCCCGATCTATACTTTTTGTTCCCGAAGAGAACCTTGTATACCATTCATGTCACGATAACAGTGTTACACAATTTTTTCCACGTGAAGAGCCACCGACGCCTGTAACTTTATGGTGACGTAAATCCATGCTTCCGATTAACGATAACTTCCAACTTTATTAACGTGTCATCTCTAATCAAGGCCCATACTGTGTTACCATGACGTAGAAATGGTTGCATTGACATGTGGCCGTTTAAACTGGAATCGACCAGTACCCAGCCACCAAATCCTCTGTTCTTCGAACCGCCTCAGGAGTCTGGCTGCCCTGATACCCTGCGCCTTTGATGATATCAAACCCCATGATAATCCGCAAACTTCCCTCGGAAACCCCACCCTTCTCCCTCTCCCTCCTACAAAATGTCTTCGCCAGCTCCACGTACTGTTCCTTCAGATCACACTTCGTCGTCATGATACTTTTGAAGGCGATGAACTCAGAAGGTAAAGGTCCGCCCTTCGCATCCCCTTCGATCCCATGTTTTTGTTTAGAATCAGATATATATCTCTGTCTGAGTATTTTGTATACAGACTCCTTCTCTACTTCGAGTAAGCGGTCGCAGAGTATTTCCGTCGTCTCAGTCCCTACCACAATGTCGATATTGGGCTTAACTATTATCTCGGCAGAAGTCGCAACAACTGATATCTGATCCTGATCTCCGATTGTGCACAAAATGATGTCTCCGACTTTGATGTTTAAGTCTTGAAGGCCCCGTACAGATAAGACGCTATGATACTGTTGCTCTCGCGGATTTGGTTGCTCTGGTTGCGGCGGCGGTTGAACATGATGTTCTGGCGTCGTTGGTTGTCTGGATAAATCAGCGAATTTAGGAAGATCATAAATCAGAAAGTCAGATGCTGAGAATTCTACTCCAACTCTGTGGGTATTCAAGTCTGCAAACCACTGTCGCAGAATTCTCAGGATGGATAACACAGGTGATTTATCTGACAATGTGAGTTTCGTCACGTTGTAATGGTCTTTGTTGACAGGAATCGGTATGCAAGTCGTAAGAAAGGTCCATTCCGGCGACAGAAACTATCCCATACATCAATATCAGTAACAACCATAAAAACCCGTAACACGATATCGCAAAGTATCCTCACCAGGTCATTCTTCATCGTCGGCAACATTGCAAAACAACTCGCGATAGTCAAAGCTGTCGGTGCTCCTATCGAAGACCCCTGGTCACTCCTCGAGTGCTTATGATGGAAACACCGAAACGCCTTTTGAATATCCACAAGTTTATCGAGCTTTTCTTTATGCCGAGCCCAAGAGACCGGTGTAACCGTTGATGGCACTGTCCCCAATCGCTCAAACCAGGATAAAATGCCTGTTCCAGGCTTTTCAGCCCTGAAAGCGATCTCCAGAGAGGTTGCTGTCATAAGAGCCCACTCCGCAATACCGGCCTTGAAATGAGGGGTATTAAATAGAAAAGCAAGATGTGGGCGGAAATATGCGTGATGGTAGCGAGAGCTGGTAGATGCTGTCTCGAAGCTATAAGGTAATACCATTGCCTAAAACTTATATTAGAGCCCGCTAGTATCCCAGGATAGTTAACCAAGAAAAAGACCAAATGGTCACAAACTCTTTCATGTATCAAACCACCGTACCCGTGAGCGAAAATTACAAGCGGCCTCTGCTCCCACTGGGTAGAAAAAAGAGGGAATTCCTTGTGTAGCTTTCTGGCCTGTTTATATAGAAGACCCGGGTCAAGGATCGCGTTTAAGGACGTATATTCTCTAGTATCATAACCGTAAACAAAGATTGTCGCGGTTGGGAACTCCTGTGCTAAGACAGAAGTCAACCAGAAGTCTCGCGATCCTTCTCCCTGCCATGCTTTATCCCGCCCTTCCGCTATGTCATGTATGAATACGATGCTTTGAGTTATCATGTTAGATTCATCTTTATAAATATGAGGCTGAAGCGCTTTGCTCACTTGAACTCTAGATCTGAATGTTCTTCCGGCGTGTGTATGGCGAAGAAACCATCTTCGGTGCATCGCTCGCGGTTGCCAGCCATGGCTACTTTTGGAATAGCTCAGGAAGGATGTCATCTAATACTTCGGAACATTTCGAATGGAAATTCTGGAACCTTGGCTTTTAAATTGAAGAAAAGCTTGTTATTCTAGAGCAATCATGCTTGCAGGCGCCTCCTGTTTAGTGGCGATTATGGTAAGTTAGGTTTTTCTGGTACTGATACCCCGCACTCTAAGGAATATATCCGTTCAATACCCCTTTATCAGCTGTATAAGGTGGATCACGGTTGACATGAAAGTACCGTTACTGGGTCGCTCGATGATAACCAATTATTTAACTAATTCTACGAGGCTTGCGGATTCAGGGCATTTCAAAATCTCTAAATCTGCAAGCCTCGTTTCTGAATGAGCGGCTGAAGAAAATGTTTGATCTTTTTGGAATCCGGTATACTCTTCCCCCCAAAAATCTCGGATACAACATGCTACAACAAAAGGTTCATGAAATTTGAGAAATTAAATTGAATTTACTCTAATTCTTGTGATCATGGATACTAGTAGCACTGAACCCCCCAACCGCATCATAATCTGCTGCGACGGCACCGGCAAATCAGAATTCGGCGACATATCCGAAAGTCGCCACACTAATGTCTCCCGGCTCTCCTACTGCATCCGCTCCAAACGCTCCGCCAACAACAACTCTAACAACGGGCGACAAATTGTCTCCTACATCGCTGGCATCGGTACCGAGAGCACGAACTCCGTACCTGAGAAGGTATGGAGCCAGATTGTGGGCGCGGGCCTCGGCGAGAAGCTAAAGCAAGCCTATGCCTTCATCTGCCACAATTATGATCAACGATCAAAAGACGAAATTATCCTTATAGGGTTTTCTCGAGGTGCTTTTCTGGCTAGATGTCTGGCGGATTTGATATTAAAAGCCGGGGTGCTCAGGAAAGCGGGCTTGCACCGTTTACTCACCGTTTACGAATACTGGAGAATCGCCGCATCGCAGTCGAGGAGTCAATTGAGAACGTACTGTGATAGCATTCCCGATAATGAGATCTTTCGTAGAGTCACCGTTAAAGTCTGCGCGGTGTGGGATACCGTATCATCCATCTTCAAGGAATGGCCAAGTTTCATCCACTCCGAGCTACCGTACGGCATAG
This sequence comes from Dactylellina leptospora, assembly GCA_036971365.1. Taxonomy (NCBI): domain Eukaryota; kingdom Fungi; phylum Ascomycota; class Orbiliomycetes; order Orbiliales; family Orbiliaceae; genus Dactylellina; species Dactylellina leptospora. The sequence continues at coordinate 51,153 of JAJTUC010000046.1, read as the reverse complement.
AAAACGCATTTCAAGCGCTCTCGTTGGATGACAAACGTCACCAGTTCCTCCCGATCGTGTGGAGACGGCCGCAAGGTTTGAATCTTGTATGGGGTGCTTTGGGTGGTTCAAGACAAAGGTTGGAGCAATGCTGGTTCACAGGGTATCATGCAGATATTGGAGGAGGAAGGGAGCACGAGTCGCTGGCACACTTTGCTCTGGCGTGGATGATGGCCAAATTGGACGAGTTTGTGGAATTTGATTACGATGTCTTTTGGAGACCGGCGGGGGCAAAATCATGCTGGAAGTTGAATTCAGGTGAGTGGGCTAGATAATATTGAATTCGAGATGTGCGCTAAGTTCCCGGGAAGAACGTCTGGACGTCACCTCCTTGTCTCTTATGTATTCTTTCCTCGGAACTCAAGATCGATGGCCGGGCGTCCAGTTCTGGGACCAACAAGAATTGAAAGAAAGACCGCCGCGTGCGAACCGCTCGCTCATGTACGAAAAGATGCATTCGACTGTTCGATTTCTAAACGAATTTGCAATCCATCTTGAAGGGCGACTTGACCAGCTGAGACCAAAATCTAGGACAACGAGGGCTTAACGCGGTCGCGACGAAGCGAGATCTTGAACGGATGAGGCCCCCGAGATGTAAAGCTCTCCGGGGCATCGCACCGGAAAGGCGACTAGTAAACGGACAACTAACCAGAAAATGGAACCTACAATTCAGCATATCGGATCCTCGAGCGCATCCTTCGATGCCTTGGTGGGATATCTCCGACCGGGGTTTGGAGAATATCCCTGCATTTTTCATTGGAACTCCATCCGCCCCCTCTCGGAGTAGCGACGTCGTTGAATATAGTGTGGACGAGGAGGAACTCGGGAGTAGGGAGATAGCCCTACTCACGATGTGGGTGCAGAATGACCATGCCGCTCTATTGGAGAATTCCGAGGCGGGCGATCCGAGGCCCAATACGATACTGCCGGACTTTTCCAATTTTTTGTATGGGACTGATTCCGTCGCCTGGAGAGACCTGGGACGATTTATTCGGCAGAATTTATGATATGCTTGTATTAAAAAACAACCCATCTGTTTCTGATACTGCGCGATTGTTGACGGAAATCCCTAAACGGCCCTCATCAGCACAGCTTCAGTAGAAAAACCAGAATTACATACTGACCAATGCCCCCAATCACAATCCCGAGAGAATCGCTCCGACTATCAACATTTAGGGCTCTCATAATGATTATCTAAGCGGCATCACCACCATAAATACTATACTGGCTTTACTATTGTTGGATTGAATGAATATTTCATTATCTTCTATGTATTAGAAAGAATCTGCTTTCAACATGATTGTAAAACCGCCAGGGAATGAATTGATAGAACGGAAAGAGAATTTCTCGTCAAGAGAAATAGACATGAACTTGCACGTCTTGGATGTTGTGCACATCGTAATTCTGGGATGTTAGGTTAGTGCCGTTATCGTGGTAATTATGATCATGAAGAGTATTGGTAAAGCGGATATGGATAATTGATGACCAGCGCTATCACCAATTCCTGTTGCTGTGGGTATCGGTGGCGTGCTTGAGCTAGAGGGTATATTCGAAGACAGAGTTTGAATCGGTTGCGATTCAGAAGACGTGGCGGTTGGAAGGTAGCCTGTTGTTGTGACGAGGCTTTTCGAGGTCGTTATCGTGGGTTGGATCATTGACGTTGTTCTACCCGGGGCCTACATTTCATTGTTAGGTCGATTTGGGAGATAAGGATAGAGAATTTACTCACAGCGCTGCTAGACGTGGGGTGTCGGATATCACCAAACCCTTGACAAAATCCACCCCCATACGCCGCGATCGCTCGAGCCCTCTGAGGGTCCGCCGTTGAAAGATATCCGACGCAGGTTTGTATAGCGCCATCGATTGCGCCGGGAACCCACATTGTCCTGGCGCCATAGCACAGACAGCTAGCTTGCTGGCTCGCTGTCAATGTGCTAAATACACCGGTATAGCCTGACTTGCAGGAGTCATACACGCCGTCGAACAAGTCACATTTCTGGAGTGCTTCCGACGCAGATTGACGAACGTCCCCAAGGTTGCCGCAAAAGTCTACGAGGGTCGAGATTCCTCCGGCTTGTCCAGCAAGATTCTGCGCGTAGGTATAACAAGCTGAAGCGAGATGGTCGAAACGGTCAGGTGCATATTTGGAGGATGTATAACAAGCGCAGTCCGCTAACGAAGTGGTGCCGGAAAACACGAGCGCCTCTGAAACGGTTCGCGTTCCCGAGCGACCGGCGCATGACGTCAAGATCGAAGCCAGAGTATTGCAGGCCAGAGAACCTTGGGTGAAGGATTTACTGATATCCCCGGCGATAAAGCAGACGTTCAGGTATTGCTGAACCCCACTGAGAGCGCCTGGCTGGGTGGTGCGAATATAGTCATAGCAAGATGTCGCGAGGTCGTCGAATATGTTCGGGACCCAGGTTTTGTCGTAATAGCAAGCGCACGACGCCAGAGCGGAGGGCCCGCCAAGATTGGCATAGCCAGCGGTGGAACACCAACTGTAGACCGAATACAGAGCGGAACAGGCATCGCGGCCGTGAGGAGGAGGAGAGGAGGCGGTTGTTTGGCGAGGATGAAGGCGCTGGTGAACGAAAGTCGGATGCGGAGCCGGTGTTATCGTTGCGACAAGGTTGATGGCGTCGTTGGAGAAAACGTGGAGCTCGCTGGCGAGAGCCCGCGACGAGAAAAGCACGGCGACTACGAGGAAGACGACCTCGACGGCCAGACCCCACGGGAAAGGATGCATCGCGAGCTCATATGAACGAATTGAATGGGAGTGACTGGTGGAGGTTTTCTTATAAATGAATGGCTACGGTCGGCAGAGGCATGGCAAAAGAGTGACGGAGGGCAACTATTCCTGCAGCGAGCAGCTAGCTGTGCCACAGAGGAAGAAGAAGGAAAAAAAAGAATCGATTCTTCATCACAGACTTTTCAAGACTTTTCAAGACTTTTCAGTCGTGTATACACGTGGAGGCCTTCGATTGTGCGAGCGACCTGGGAAATTGGCAGGGTCGGTTCCCCGTCGCAGTTTGACTTCCCTGCCAGTCCAATCTGCGGGGACCCGGTCAAGATCCTGTCCACGGCTTTTGCCTTTTAAAAGGGCTCCAGCACGTCGATGTCAGATAGATAGATACTTTTCAACAGCTGCACCAGTCGAGAGAAGTACTCATGACCTCATATGTGAAGCCTGCTGGGGGTTGAAGCCAGCCGAAGCCACCGCTTGCGAAGTGGGTCCGCCACGCGAGGTGGTCGGATTTGATTCCATACGTCTGATTATATACATTCTCGTTATTACCAATACAAATTAATTGCATACACAGTAAATATATACAGTTGACCGATTCTGCTGATAGAGGACCTCCTTCCGCTAAGGCTGAAAGGGCTCAAGGGCGGTCGCGTGCTTGTCATCTCCGTCGAGGCTGCGCTCCGTGCCCAAACAATAGCCCCTCGGCGGGCTATCCTTCCTGAAGAAGGTCTTTCGCCAGAGCCCAAGCGTTTCCAGGAACCTCTCGTACCGGAACCCTGCCGTCACTTGCCAACCCTCGCAGTCAGGGAGCAAGTTGATCAAATCCTGACCCGGTGTCTCCCAAGTCTGGTTCGGGTGACGTTCCTGCCAGTCCAAATCCGTGAACGAATATCCGGCACCTGCTCTCATGCTATACCTGTCCGCCAATCGGAAATCCCACATGCCGATAACTCCACTCATGAGGCTCAATCCAAACTTGAGGTTGACCGACATTCCACTGAAGACATCGAATGTGGTTTTGGTACCTATCAATTCAACAGTCGTCGTTGTCACCGGTATCCAACCGTTGCCTTCGATGTGCTCTATTGGAGATCCGCCTACCGCTGCCTCCAACGGGTTGACGTCGACCTTCAATGTCGTGTTCTCCCACTTCAAAACCGCGCCGAGGATACCCTTGCCCTCAGCTTCCCAGTTGACGCCGTTTTCGGCCTCAACGCTCATCATCGGACCCCAGTTGAAGATCCCGGGAATGAAGAAGGGAACCAGGTTGTATTCCATCATGGCTATACGCTTCACAACACTGACTCTGCTATAAGCTACGATGCCTGCTTTGATATTCAGCTCCATCTCTCCATCAAGCCAGAACTTCAAGTCGAATGGCTTGGCGAGGTTACGTAGACTGAAGTGAAGGTACATGCTATATGTTTGTTGGCCGATAGCATAGCAATCTAGACATTCGATCATGAGGTCATCTACCATACGCGGAATCAGAGTCGACGCCATGTGCCCAGGGAACGACTCGGATTCATATTGTTCGTCTGGAGTCCAGCTGAGGTCGATGGTACGGCGTTTGATATCAGCGGGATCTAGAACGGCTGGTTCTAAAGATGAGTGTTAGCAAATCGTTTTATGAGCTTGAGGTCGGTGGAATAATGGTACTCACCTTCTTCGAAAATGCCATGCCACCATTTCTTCAACTTTTCGATAGCCCCGCCAACAAACTAGAACACGTTTAGTATGTTACATGTATATACATATACTCGAGCGGACAAACAATTGCGACTTACCCCTTTGACACGTAAGACGACTCGCGGGATGCGTCCAGGCTTCTGATCATCAGCGATTGGGTCAATTGGTCTGAGCTCGGCGGGATCCTCGCTCTGTCGCTTGTTATTCCTCTTCTTCTTTTCGACAACATCAAAATCTTGGCCAATATGCACGGTAACATCATCGATTAAATCCTTATACTGGGCAACCACTACTTCAAACCCAACGGGTGTTTCCTTCCCAGTAGTCTCAGGGTTCCTTCTAAGTAAACGCATATGGTCTTTGAGCGTCTCGGACATTTCGCCTGCCGGAACACGGAGGAAGGTGAGTTGCTCGCTGTTGGCGGTTTCAGGGCTGCTGCTGATGCATTTTGCAGGAACCTTAGCGGCAAAGATAACTTCTTGGTTTTCGTCGCTTCGCTTCACTTTGGAAGCTTTGTCGGCCCATTTGGCTAGAATCTGGTGGTGGTCTGCGGATTCAGAGAAGCGAATTTTCAACCGTAGTGGCGGAGGTTCGAGGGAACGGTGCTGGAGATCCGAACAGACAACATCATAACCAAGCTTATCGGAGTCAAGAGGGATGACATCAGAGTTCAGATCAAGTTTAAGACGAGCGTCGTATTCTATGAAGAGTCCCCGTCAGTTGTGCACCTCGTTTCAGAAATTTGATACGTGAAACTCACCATTTGCTTTGGTTCCTTCAGCACCATACATATACTCGATGCTGCGAATTGGCTTGGAAGGGTCGGCTCCTTTGTTTGCGAGTCGCAGAGGAGCTAGAAGCATTTCCTTGGGCGCATTCGCTGAGTTCCTACGGTTCATTCCCTTTGGCCAGGGAAGAGGGTCGATGGCCACCACGGATGCCACCTGAAGGAGGGGCAACAGTACCCCGAGGAGAATCATGGTGGGAAAAACGGGACAAAGACAGACTTTAAGGAAAGTGAAAGAATCCAATCTACTGCAAAGGAGTGACCGTAACTTCAAACGAGTGTTGGATAATGTCTGCGGGATCGAGGTACTATCTTGAAGCCCTTCGAGTTGGTTTCTCGGACTATATATACGGTCATGTTGAGCAATTCTTTGGGCTACCAGTGCTTTGGATTCGTGAAAGCATTATAATTGACAAGCGCCCAGACTGATCTTTTGGCTGCTTTCCAGAAGCTTTAATTTCCGTCGATGCATTAGCGGTGCACTTGATCATTTAGCTCATGCGCGCTCGTCCAACCGACGTTGTTAGATCTTTACAATGTTCTTGCGTTGTCGTCTTTCATGGTGTCGGCGAACTCGCCACCGCAACAGCTACCCGATTGGAGATGCAATGCAACAATGAACTTTGAGAAGGCATCTTTGTTTCGTAGAAAAATGTCATAATGCTAACAGTTTCCTTTTCCGGGATAAAATTTAAAGGTTGTGCCCTCGCATAAAGCGGTTCTCACAAGGTTATCGCGCGGATATCAAAGACAGACCTTTCTTTTTGTACTCCTGGGCACAAGTTGACTGGCCGAACCTGGATAAACATCTTTCAAACAAATCGGCAGATACAATAGTGTTCCAAGGGTCGCAAGGTTACGCTTATACTAACACTGCTGTGTGCAGGTTCTTTAATATCTGCAGCAGCAGCCTTCAAGGCAGAGCCGACTCGAGAGACTCGAGTCTCGCGTTGGCTTTGTTCGCATAATGCGCTTCATGCGAGGGGCAACATGAGAGATCATGCGAAAGCTTGGCTCTGGAAGATGTGCCAGGATGCTTTCCTGGAAGACGAAATTTCTATCTGCGAATACCATCGAGAGGGCTGAGAGCGTTCGCGAGGTCCTTTGTTTTGTTCTTGGGATCTCATCCGAGGTTTCTTTGTTAAGTTGGCAACACGCAGGGTGCAAAAATACAAGGTGCGGAAAACGAGCCCGATATGTTGACTGTGCCCACCTACTATTACTCTTGATTTTATTAGACGCTATCCTTGTAGAACAGGTTACCTAGTAAGGAATTCAACCCTTCTAGTTTTCAAACCTCAGAGTGTTTAGCAGGATACTTTTGATCATCAACTCACAAAGAATTGTCCCAGAAACCTTCGCATCAGCCTTCATTCTCATCGTTTGGCTTCGTTCGTACGAACACTTGGTTCAGCGTAGTATCGACTGGATATCCGCCCGGACGCCCGATTGGCAGCTTGAAACGAGTCTTCACAAGTTCTCTTATGCGCATGCCTGGTACACCCAAAACCCTTTCCATAAGATTTGAAGATCGTTTACGAAGCTTTCTGATCGTCGATAACGTTAATACTTGACACTGGACAACTAACGCTTTCAACAATGGCGGATGCCGTGCTCGCTTTTCTTTTCGACCACGATGGTGTCGATCCTCCAGAATGGCTCAAATTAGCCTTGGCTGGAGGGAGTCGTTCGAGGCCTTGCTGTCGCTATTGTGGGAGTTATTCTCATCGTCACCAAGATTGTAGCATCCGTACTGCCAAAATCATAAAACCTGGTGTGGGATTAAGGTCTGGCCGTCCCCGTGGCGGAGAAAGTAGTGGATATCAACACCGCGGCCGCGGTGGTGGTGGATTTAATGGATTTGGAGGTTCTAATCGCGGTGGGTATCAAGGTCGGGGTGGTGGAGGACAACAGGGTCGAGGTGGATATCAAAGTCGTGGTGGCGGTCGTGGTGGCACACCTTTGACCGCTAGAAGAGGACTAGAAGAGAAGAATGTAGTTGCCAGAGCGATCAATGGAGAGAACAATGCCCTCGCACTACGGCTCAGTAAGTACGATACAAAAGCCTGGCGATTTCCACTGCGGACAACGTACAATGAGGAAGGACACCGGACCTACGTCCTCGCAAACTACTTCACATTCCAAATGCCAAAGGTCAGCACAATTGCAAAATGGACATTGAATAGTGAACCATCAACGCGAAACAAGAAAATCATCGATGCTTTCATCAGCAATCAGCTTCATGCGGATCGAGATAGGGTTGTACCTGACTATTCAGGGCATTTGTATGCGCCAGGAACTTGGGTTCCGCCACGCAAGTCATTCAACTTCGTTTATGATGGAAAACCATACACATTTATGTTGGATGAACACGCGGAGGAGCTCGATTTTGCCGCCTATCGTAAGTACATTTCTGGGGAAGATGTGCCAGCGGTGGTGGGATTTGCCTCGGGGGATGACGAGGACACGAGAAATATCGAGAGTTGTGTTATACCCGACAGTTGCGACCAAGTTATTCAAGCCCTCAATGCAATTATTCTTCGCCGTGCACGCTTAACGCACGGTGACACGCTGGTCCACGAGAAAGGAAATAATATTTTTCTCACTTCGACCGCCTTTCAACAAAACCCTGGAGATTATGAGGGATTGGATATCGGTAACGGTGTTCAGATGCTCACGGGGTTTCACGCGTCAATTCGACCGGGTTCTCAAAGGTGTTTGGTTAATGTTAGCAAAGCATCGAATATCTTCTTCACCACTGGTAAACTTGATAGGACCATCAAACTGGTCAGAGAGGCTTCCCAGACCATGACAGACTCAAAAATGGGAGGTATGGTCCACTTTGAATACTCTTTTCTTCATGTCTCACCGAGAAAGTAGTAGGTCTAAGCTAAGCATGCTCTCATCTCTAGTGAATGAAGTGGAGAGCATCCAGAAACTTTTTGGAGGGAAAATTCATAAGAACAACCTTCCCTCTTGTACCGGGCGGAACAAGGAAGTTTCTTCGGATACATAGCGAGGATGCGTTCACGTATCGCCTGCCGGCGAGTGCGGCAAGAGGCGCAGGTCAGACGATGCAGCAATTTTGTAACCGCGGTAAGAATAATAGGGTTCCATCTCACACCGTGCGGTGTCTCCATGAACCATTTATCCACTCTGGATTTAGTTCTTCAACATAGGCATTGCCTAACTAACATATCTTGTCTAAAAAGAGAGACCCGTGCTCCGCTGCCCACGCAAACAGCTGATCGTATTGGAGGGATTGGGTAAGATGGTTAGAGGTACTTGGCAAAAAACGGAACAAGATCATTTCGTCCCGATCGAGACGTGCTCTATTGAACATGGACAAAGATTCAAAGGACGCCTTAGTGGAAGCGGCAAAACAGCCATGATTAGAGCTGCGAGTATAACCCCGAACAACTACATCAACGTCCTTGAGACGGACTTTCCCACCACGTTCGGGTTACAAAATGCTGGAAACGCTGCTGGTCCAGCCGGACTGGGAACCGCCAGCAACCCCACGGTACGTTTATTATTGCCCGGATATGAAATGGAATTGAATAAGTCGCTGAATTGTTGTAGCTCCAAGCTTTTGGCCTGACGATCAACCCTAAACTCCTGACAGTACAAGCATATAATTTTGCTCCACCTAGGGTTGATTTTGGGAATGGGGTTCCTGCGGTGGTAATCCCAAAACAAGCCGCGTGGAAGATAACACCTGGGGTGCAACTGTTTAAACCAGAAAACTTAGGTGACTATGTGATACTGCGTATCAATTCGAAAAATAAAACCGACGGTACCAGGATTATCGATAACTTCCTAGCTGAATGCAAGAATCTCGGCATGAATGCGCCAGCCAAACCGATTGGCGAATGGAATTTCACCCCGACTAAAGGTGCTCTAAACGAAACAGACGATTTGGCTGAGAAGTTAAAAAAACATTTCAGCACCGTCGTCGCATCACGTGCTAATGAAAGGCAGGGACATGACCCGAGTTTGAAGCCCGTTATCGTTTTCTGTCTGCTTCCGTCCGCATCCGCAAAAATTTACAATACGATTAAACATGGCGGAGATAATCACGGGGGGGTGCTAACTGTCTGCATGAATATGGAGAAGATCATGAAGATGGAAGAGCGTGGAAATCAATTTAACCTGACACAATATTACCAGAATGTGGCCTTGAAAGCTAATCTCAAGAGAAATGGTGTAAACCATTCCACAGAGTCAGAGGGCAAACTCAAAGCCGTCTTTCCAAATTACGCTAACAACGATGTCATGCTAATGGGAGCAGATGTTTCTCACTCTGGCAGTAGGTATCTACCCTCAATTACCGCCGTGGTTTCATCGGTAGAGGCAAGTCAATCTCAGTTTACTGCGACCATTGACTTCCAGAAGAATGGCGAAATGATCGAGAAGATGGAACAAGCTGTAGAAAAGCGGCTGGATCACTTCTTCAAGGTAAACAAGAAGCTACCAGGTGTGGTAATAATGTTCAGAGACGGAGTAAGCGAGTCTCAGTACAAACAAGTTCTTGATAAAGAAGTTGTGGCCATCGACAACGCACTTCGGAGCAAAGCATCAGAGTATGGCGCGCCAAAACCAAGTCTGACTGTACTTGTAGTCGGGAAGCGACACCAAACAAGATTTTTTCCAGCGGAAGCAGGTTATCAGGTGGCAAGCGCCGAAGATAATACGGCACCGGGCCTAGTTGTGGATCGGTCAGTTACAGCAGTAAGTTAGCATACAAATTTTCTCGACGTCCAAAGGTTTAAACCTACACCTCTATAACCTATAGTCTGGCTAATGCGACGAACAACCTGGTAGATATATGAGAGGGACTTTTTCCTACAAGCGCATTCGGCATTGGCAGGAACTGCGGTATTCCACCCTCACCTTCAAGAAGCTCTGGCACTCTGAGCGCTAACATAGGATGGTATGCCCAGCGACCAGCTCATTATTTCATTATCAGAGATGATTTGAACCTCAGTGACACGGATATACAGCAATTGGTGAGTTCCAAATTTCTCCGCCGCCGTTTGAAAACCCGTATGATTCTGAAGTTTCGGACGTGAATAGACAAATATCTAGAGCTATAGCTTCGGTCGGTCCTTGAGAAGTGTTTCGTATGCCCCGCCCGCGTACTGTGCGGATCTTGCTTGTGGTAGGGCCCGTACGTGGATACAGCATGTTGTTGATGAAATTAAAAGCGAAAAACGTCCCACGAAGCCTAACGGTGCAAGAATGACCGATGAGGAATATGCAGAGGTTAATCTTCAGCGCATTGCGACCGACAATTTCACGAAGATTCATCCGCGATTGGCGGATACTATGTGGTTTATATAACAATATGTATCAGCTCATATAGCCTGCAAATGCAAGACCATGTGGTGGCGTATAGACGATTGTGGCTTTGTACGAAACACAAGTGCGAGATTGAGACCTGGGTTAGGAAAGTGAGAACTGACCCTTGCTTATTCGCAAGCCCTTCAGTTTTTCCTCAGCTTAGGCAATTGAACGGTGTATTGGAGGAATTATATAGCATATATTCTCGTCTTGAAATCTATTTATCTAAATGCCTCGCTAGAGACTTAGAGGCTAGTGCGAGCTGCGCGAGCGGTGATTTGAAAATTTTTATAATTTTGGGAAACGAAAACCTAGCTCGTCCAATTAGCTGAGAGAACTCCAAAACCAGGATTTACAAATTTAGACTCATCCCGGGAGTTGTGTGGTCATCTCATTTCCCTGGACAAGAATAGGAAGTGGCTCCTTCTAAATTCGGCTGGCATGCGGTAGGAATTACGAATCTCCCAGCGCTGGCTGATAGGTATCACAAAACCTTTTCTGATGAGAACTTAAATTTACTTATAAAGAACGAATTGAACGTCTCACCTTACCGGTGATATTTCTGTCCCAGCGAAGCGATTCCCTGACATCACGTTTCCGCCATTACCGCAGTAATTATTAGTATGATGGCGGTGGGTCAAGTTTTCAGCCCCTGATCGATCTCGATCGATTTCGCTCACCAGCCACCCAAGCGAATCTTTAAAACCTTCAACCAAGCGATTCTTGGCTTTCTCCACTACTCCATACCCACCTCGATTTCGCGCGCTCGCGACCGGCCTCTGCCTGATAATTATTTTGCTTTTGTGCGCTAAATACAAAGTTGCTTTGGAAAGCACATTGTGCCTTTTACATTTAAGATGGCTTCGAATTCTCCGTACAAAAGCAATCCATTCTCGACTTATTGCGCTCTTTCTGGCCATCAGAGTTAGTCTCCTTATCTCATCTCAGTTAACCTATTCTTCGGTGACGAGTGTCCTACGGATGAAAACATTTTTAACATCTTACAATTGTACAACAGCTCTTATCCTTGGGGAGAAGCTTTTCATTACGGGAGGTTACTTTGTTAGGACGCCGAATCGCACCGTAAGCGCAGGTATGCAATCTACTACATATGCTTCAGAGAAATTTTTGTAAATCTGACACTAAACTCTTGGAAGGACCATGGTTTCGAATCGTCGACTTGGAAAGCTCTTTTTCTCTGAGCGATGTAAAGAATGCGACCGATATTCTTCCTCCTTCCGTTTATCCACCTACGGTCCCTATAGTGCAGAATGGGGTATTTTGGTTTGACTCCAGCACCAGCTCGATTTTCTACTCACAAGGGGCTTCTACTATCGAGGGCGGAATATACGATATTCCATCACAACACACAGAAGCGGTGCGTGGGAAATCGTGGACTGCGCCGTATAATCCGACCAATGCAAGTCTTGGTTATTGGAGGGAAGTGGATACCCCGTTCAACGGCCAAGTTGGCGCGGCTGTCAGTCGAAGAACATTTTATGACGATGTCGCCCGCAAGGGGTATATATATGGTGGGTGGACTACCGGGGGCGGAAACAACGTTTTTACAGACGAACTATCAACCTACGACGCCGAAACCTTGATTTGGACAAATGGAACTATTCCATATGGGAGGATGGATGGACAGGGTGCGGGGGTTCCGTTTAGAACGACTAATGGAAGAATTCTCTCCATAATATTTGGTGGACTGTTGAACGGAACACCGGTAAGTCTGATTTCCCAAACAAAAGCCCAACGAAAAGGTCTGAGAAGTGCTCAGCTCGTATCTTTATATTTAGCTATCGATGACCACGGTGTTCATTCACGACATTACAAACAATAAATGGTACCGCCAGGATACGAATGGAGGCGACCCCGGCTCTAGAGGTTTCTTTTGTTCTTCGATGATATCTGCGCCCGACAATTCTAGCCACCAGATTCTTGTATATTCGGGGACGCCTTCCACCGGAAATGCAGAGCTCACCGATATATGGGCACTGAGCCTGCCTTCCTTTACGTGGAGCCAAGTGCAAGCCTTCTCCCCAATTCTCGCACCAGGACCGGGTCCCCGCCTACATGCCAGCTGCAACATCATAAATAACCATATCTTGGCTGTGTTTGGAGGTCGGAATTTTGATGGAGGTGACAGCAAGAACTGCGATACCAATGGAAATGCTTTGTTCCTTTACAACTTGAATACTTTTGAGTGGTTGGAAGACTACAACAGCACGGATAAAGAGGGCTACAAGGTTCCACAAGTTATTTCCAACGCTATCGGGGGGAAGTGAGTCTGATTGAATATTACTCTCTATATTAGAGCTTAAAAACGTTGACTTGGTCCTTTAGTTCCTCAGGTTATGCAACGATGACATCCCCACCTGGCGGGTTCGCAGACCCCGAAATGACGGCTCTATTTAGTTTAGTCACACCGACATCGGCTCCGGATGATAGTAAATCGAGACCAAACATCGGTGCAATAGCCGGAGGAGCTGTTGGTGGTGTTATAGCTCTTTTTGGCTTACTCTTCGCCGTGTTTTTCTTTCGTAGGCGGAGAGCAAAACGTATCCCTATGCCCCCGCCAGGAAATGATCCTAGGGACGATGCCAGAAACGGTGCATTTGAGATAGGTGTCGCGGAGGGCGGCGTTCAGGGTCCGCACCTTATAGGCGAGAGCACGTTTAGTATAAGTACTAGTACTCAGGGAGTATTTGAAGTTGCCAATAGAGAGGCGAAACCGCCGCCAATGGAGCTTCCAGCCGAGTATATCAACTTACAAGATCAGAACCACAGAGATGACAGGAGAGAACGAAAGCCTTTGCTGCCTTTAGAGCAATGAATGTTCCGGTATACCAATGATTCGATTATGTCTTCACCTGGATAAGGAGTGGTTGGGCCGTCCCAACATGTAATAAGCTGATATCTGAAATCGACCGCTAGTGCCCTCGACCCACATAGTCGAAACCCTTTAGCGCATCAAACAGTCATCTTGTATTTCTTTTGCCATACACCTGCTCGGTGTGAACAGCATCTCATACTCCGTTGGCCACAACTTGAACAAGTGTGTCACCGTCAGAGCGAAACAGCATTTGGAATATCACACCTCGTCGGGTCACAACTAGAGCGGTGATTACAAAGGAAATCATGTTCCTAACACGAAGGCTGCGCTTGGAATCAAATCCTTTACTTTGACTTCCTCACATCGAGGAATTCCTACTGCTTTCGCACATGTGGTTGGCGGGATGAATGTGTTGCGCTAAAGCTTAGTGTGACACATGACGTCACAGAGGGAATGCTCTCGAAGAGATTGTGGCGACTGGCTCCGAGCAATATTAATCACCATCACCCAACTTCCATAATCCGCATAACCGCATCGTACTGGAAAACTTGTCATCATGTCAGCGCCGATACTACGCTCTGCTGCTCAGGCCGTGAAGACTGTCCCAGCAGCAGGGGCGCTTGATACGGCGGCCGCAGCACGAACAGCGGTCACCACAACCAGTCGAACATCCACCATCACCTCCTCGATCACTCACCAAGGTGCGACAGCATCAAGGACTATCACCACCTCATCCACTGCTTCGTCGTCGGTAGTCCTCAACAAAACGATATCGGAAACATTTAAGGATACTGTTAGGGTTGTGGATCAAACGTCATCGGATGGGTTGGAGAAAGTTGTTGAGGTGGGCAGTCATCCTCCTTCGCATTCGAGGTGGTTCAAATAACTAATGGAAGTTATGGGCGAAGTTGACCGAAAATGCCATCAAACTTGCAAAGGAACACGAAGATATTGCGGAAGCAGCTGGGATGAATTCGATACCCGCCGCGCAACAACCTCCAAATACTATTGAGGGCGGCATAGCAGAAAAAATACATTTAGCGGCTGTTGATGCTTTTGAAAGGATAGAAAGAAGTACCTTGAAACCGCAAAGTGAAGGCGAGCAGCCGGGGATTATCGCTTCTATCGAGAAGCTGACACCGGATTTCTCCTCTCTAGCTAGTCGGTGACGGGACGAGGGTGGGCTCTCCTCTGTCGGCATACGAAGTATTCGAGTATCATCACGCAACATCAAAGCTTCCACCTCGGAGTTCGGAACTGATGCATTCATGAGGGCGGTGTTGGTATCAAGTATAGGTGCTGCACGAGCTGCTCACCTCAGCTACGACTCTCTAGATTTTGCTTGTGTGTTCTCCAGTCCTGCGGTGCGAAGGTGCCTGCAGACTTGTTTCAAACATTTTTGGAAATTCAGCCTGTCCTGCGTAAGCGAGGCAGTGATAATTTGCACCAACTTTGTGGTATTCTGGTGTTCGTCTTGTTTGAATTCATTCAAGTTAGTTTCTGGCGCAAGGAAGCGTGTAGTGTATTTAGCGAAACAAAGCACGTCTTTTATTATCACGTCAGCAAAGCATTTTCGTCTGGGTGATGTGGGTCAAGGCTGTCATAAGCTGCATGAAATCTGGGACACCAAATATTAGATAGACCAGTATAATAAAACTCGCCCAGACTTAACGCGATGACCAATTCAGGGCTCGAATTGCTCATAAAATCTTATGTGCGACCCGTGGACTAAATTACTTGTGGACTAATCACCTTGCTTGAATCTGGTTCCTAGAATGGTACCTTGCAGGCGCGACTGAATCTGGTTCGAGATGTTCATTCCTGGAGCAATAGCTTCTTCAACCAACGACTGTCGTCTTACTAACTGGATAAAATTCTTCGATTTGGACCGAAAAATAGGAACAGCGAGTTTTTCGACCGTTGGAGATAGAATATTTGGCGTCGCCAAAGTCTCTGCATCAACACCATAGGAACGTCGCTTAGATAAAGCCTCCTGGTCGATTAAAGTCTACGCCTGGGTTATAATCGTGCAGCATGTGTCCGTCATTACAGCCCCTGGCCCTCCGATGCCCTTGAAAGGCACTTTATCGATTTGTGTCAGACAATCAGACAAAGAAAAGGCGGAAGCGTTTCATATCAATCTGTCAGGGGCCTTCGGCAACGTTGTCTTAGTTCAAAACCAAAGCGAGTTCGCAACGCTCGACTATTTTTGCCTCCCGTTCGTGATAAATGGATGATGAGAAGATTGGTGGATTAGTATGCTCTGTTGGGGGGAATGTGTCTGCCCGGATTCGACACTGGCGGAGTGGTTGCAGCATATGCAGGGTCGATCTAAATATAATCTCCATTAGTTACCCGCAACAAGAAGGTTTGTTCAACACATCGTGAGGTTTACCAGCCAAACTTCACTTCGCCAGCCGCATCTTTTTCTCCCACTCTGTCTAAGTACAGGGCAAGGTACACTATCACTTCAACCTGCCGCGATACTGGTGCCTGCGATTGGAAAAGCAAAGAAGAAACAAATCCATCTTGGCTACATAAGGTTTCCTGCTCAATGTTGTGGTAGGGTCTCTGCATGTTCGCATGTCACTTTGGACATGACCCTGCTGGGATGATTACGCTAATTAAAATGATTTTATGCAGTTGGTCGGCAGCGTTGACAATGAGACCTAGACTCATCCCTCTCTGAACAGGGAGTGCCCATTTCCAAAAAGAAAACATGGTGTTAATGGTGTCCTACGCACCCGCAGAGGTAGCCGTGCTTCAAGACGAAAGGTAGAGGAGAGAGATGCAATGTCATCAAACGATGACCCTCAGGGCATGCTCCGCCGATCAATAGGCACTATCAGTTACAAAGTCTGGAGATAGAATGGCTTGGGCGGCCAAGGAAAAGTGGAATGGGACCGAAGACTTATAAGAATGCCTCCACGTTCCCGCTGAAACACCGTCGATCTGCACCGAGCTTTTCTACAACGAACGATATAATGAGCAATCTGTGATTGTATCATCATTTTAATTTGTCGTTTCGATTAAAATCTTTTTCAAGTCTAAGAAATAGAATCTGGTCTGCTCTAGCCTACTGTACCCACAAAAATGGATAACCCACAAAACCTTACCACAAACGACCTCGATGTTGCGGCCGCCATCTGCATCAACGTTGCTTTTCTTGCTAGAAATTTCTACGACAGTAAAACTCTGGACGTTATATATGCATTTGCAGAGTTCTACTTGGATCACCCAAACGCTACCGATAATGAAGTTATCAATTTTTCAGGTGCTCGATTGACCGACCTCAACTACTTGCAAACGTTTGTTGGTGGGCCAGATATGATCAGAGATAGCATCTACTGGGTGGCCCAAATTTCCGCATATCTTCCACGGACTCCAGGGACGGGGCATATTCTGATACCAATTTTTTGGGTCTTCACCACCCTAACGACGTTCGTCTTGGGTTTGCGTCTTTGGTCGAGGCAGTCCATCGCTGGCGGAATCCGGGCTTACGATTGGATCATGGTTGTTGGATATGTATGATCCCCAGTTCCTTTTCTTTCGACTACTGTCGTCGATTTTACTAACCGGAGTTATCTACAGGTGATGACTCTAGGCTACGGATCAGCCGCCTTGTACCATGCTATAAACATAAATCGGACTTCCCAGTTCTGGGACTACAGCTGGAACGAAGTCGCACTCCAGCAAGCAGTAAGCCTCTACCATACCAAGTCCATGAAATACTGAGTACTGACATAGAACCTTGTAAAGTTCTACATGGCGCTAGATGTATTATATCCTTGTACAGCCTTGGTCATCAAATCGTCACTACTACTCTTCTACTATAACCTGTCGCCTACTCGCTACCTCAAATGGTCGGTCTGGGCTACATTCGCCTTCACTGTATCGACAGTTATCGCGGCTGTTGGCTATAGTTTATTCAAGTGCAGCCCAGTAGCTTACTGGACAGAATGGTATACCAGTGTTTGTGATACACATCAAACGATTCCGTATCTTGTCACTGGTGCATGCATGATACTGTCCGATATCATCATCTGGGTAATGCCATTACCGATGGTGATGAGATTGCAACTATACCGCCGAGAAAGAATAGCAGCGATCTTTACCTTTAGTTTAGGTATATTGTAAGTATCTCTTGACGAATGCTCTCAAGTTCCTATTCGCTAATTCTTTAACAGTGCCTGCATTGCCTCTGGCTTCCGTCTTTCCGCTCTGCACAAGTATTTCCTCACCTCGGGCGGTACTGGAAAGACACCAATCATCAACGCTTGGACTATCGTTGAGTTAAATCTCGCGATTATCTGCGCGTCCGCCCCTGCTCTTAGAGCGCTTTGTATCAAACACGTTCCGAAGCTACTTAGCTATGGGCCTAGTAGTGCGAGTGTTAATGAGCGGCAATACAACAGTAGTAACCAAAGCAATCAAAAACTTCACGGGAGGATCATTGTTCATCATGACCAGATTGGCCGTGTGGACTTGGGGTCACTTCATAGTACTTTCAGTGACAAAGCCTCTACCTCCAGCCCGAGAATTGGCTCTCCGGTTTAATTTTTTGCTATGCCCTCCTTCAAACGACGCGAATTCCTTCCTCATGAGTCATATTATCAATTTCGGCTGTTTAAATGCTGGTATTAATCATTTCTGTTTGGGTTGTGCTTAAGGCGTCTCTAGGCTTTTGTTTCTTTCCTCGTTAATGTACACATGTATTTGTTTTATCTTGGCGGTCGGATGCTAAAACATGTTAGCTGGTGTCGGCTATGGAATTCTTTTATTATAATTCGCAATATGGATTGTTCTTAATGGGTCGGACTAATGTTAGATGGGCTACATGTTCTAGAAACCGATAGCTCAAGCATCCATATTTACGGCTGCATCTATTGCATTTATTAGTTCATGGGATACTTTCAATGTTGCGTGAGGCCGCGCGAATTACACCAAAGCAGTCTTGTTCCATCGTCCGAGTGACCGGGTTCCAGGATATGCGTACCATAGTACTTGTGAAGAAATACGACGGGGTCAGCCCTGCCACAGCTCCGTTGCAACATTAGTAATATTACAATATTAGTGCCACATTGTGACATGAGCAACTAGGGGCTTAAGAGTATGGCCATTATCTTTCGAGGCCAGTACCTTTACTGTCATGGCCTTTGGCATTGCCACTTCAGATTTTGGTAATTTTATCTTGGATTTTGACGTTCGAAAGTGGGTTGTTCCGCATCGCGCTGTGCGACGTAACATGTGTTGAAAGGCTTCCCATACCCCCCTGGGGGGTAATAGCCGACCCACGTTTGACACAGCGATCCAATCTAATCAGTTTCCTGGTTGGGCAGAAACATGGAGATTTGTACGTGTGCCGCCACTTGTGGGTCTCCAGTAACTCTAAAGGCTAATCAAGTCTTGATTGAAGGTAAATGTTTCAGATGCAAGGGATCTCGCAGCACGAGAAATTTACAACCTTCCGAAAAAAGAAGTGGAGGAATAAGTGCCACCAAGAAATGTAATTTGGTCTCCCTCGCTAATAGGCTAACATGAACCTGGAACCTGAGGTTTTAAGGCAGTGATGCGAACATTTGGCAACCCAACTTACCACGGCGTTCGACAATCATGCGCTGTAAATCATGAGAGAAAGAAAAGCCTGATTTTGGCTTTGGGAATAGGGGAGCGGACGGGTCAACGATTTGGAGATCGGCACTCCCTGGAATTTTTCTGTGTCTCAAAATCTTTAGCTCAAACTCAGTCTCCCAATATCGATCTGTTAACCTATGGTGGATGTGGATGCCTATGCCGGAAATGGGCACCCATTTTAGTGAAAAGCATGAGCATGTTCGGTACAGCGTATCTACTGTCAAGGATGCTTATATATAATGGTGGGGATGCTTTAGCCACCAATTGCGACTTCGAACATTTGGCTCAATTCCTTTCAAGGCTTCATCCAGTACCGCCAAAGACTTTCCCGCGGAAGATAAGTAATCAAGATGCGACTTCCTTCGCTATTTCCAGTATTCGTAGTCGCTGCGGCTGTTGCTTATACTGCACCAATCCCATATGATATCTCTGAAGGCCAGTCTATGGGATTGTTGAAGTCTTCTCCAGTGTCATCTTGGATGGAAAAGCGCGACTCATTAGCCGACTTACTCGCGAGGCTGTTCAATCTTCCAGTGACGAAGCGTCCGTCCAACAATCGACCCAATATTTTAAGGATGGGGGCAGGCTTCATGGCAACTCCCAGTAACGCCACGACGCTTTCGAAGCGCACACCTCTCGATTTGAACAACATACCTCCCGTTGATCGCCCCGTGATAGATTTACATCTTCCGATCCATTGGAGACTCTTAGAACTCCCCAAGCCCGAGCTTACTCCTTCTAAATCGAAAAGGACAGACGTCCCAGGCGCAGGGGCTGCTACGAATGCCCGGATAGAACGGAAAAGGGACTCATTGAACCCGGTGCAGCTACTGAGTCGAACATTACTTTCTTCTAAGACTAGAAGCTCAAAACGTTTCATGAATATCGATTGGAGCTTTCTTTGGAACTGGTGGCCTGGTGTCGGTGGCTCCGGTTACAAACTGAGGAAAGAGGGGGACCAAAAACAAGGCTCTTGAGCGACATATCACTCAAAAACAGATAAATACTTATTGGGCGTGTAGAAACATCCATTTTGAGTAGCACGAGATATATCGCGATATTTGGTTAATGTACAATTGTAAAGCGGTGGGGCTTAATACTTTGATTCAGAAATTCATACTGAATAAATATGCAAGACTTCGATTCGTGGATTAGATTAATATTTACTCATGTATATAATAGCTTCTTCTCACCCCTTCACTCGAGAATGGAATTGTAAAATTTGTAGTTAATGATCAATGTTTACTTAGTCTTGTACTGCTGTGCGGGACAAGAATACCTCGACACATCGCAATGGCTGTACATATAAAGTCTTTATGTGACCTATGAAAATGTGTGTTGCAATTGTTGCAGTCTGGAATAATTCAATGGAGAAGCCAGTCTCGAAACCAAACCGTCTGGCTCCGCCGGGAGATGTAAGGTGGTTGAAAATCGCGTGTAAATCAAGGTTTGGACAGAAACTCTTCCCTCTAATGTCCAGTGGCCTTGATATTCATTGGGAGGCATCAGTGTTGGGTCTTCGCGACCCAACGCGGGCATTGGCGAACCTTCCTGAATGGATAACAGCAAGGAACCGGATCGCTAGGCAGAGAGCCAAGTCGGGAATTTGCTGAAGCGAGAAAATATGCTCGTGGCGGGTGTTATTGGCGTACAGGCGACAAAATTTGGACCAGAATCCATCGTTGTGTCGCAGCCGTCTTGAGTCGTACCAGCAGGTTCTGACATCGCGTCATCCGAATCTCCGCAGAGCAAGATCCCACGAAATTTTAGCGGCGTGTAGGAACGCACATTATACGAATATTTGCCCATAATGGAGGGTTTCCGTTGGTGCATAAATAGGATCGCGGGTTCCACCGCTGGTAAACTTCTAGTCCCTATCAATCCCCAAAATACCGCTTGGATCGCCTGTGGCTCGGTACCTCGAGCATCGTTGAACATGATTTCCAAGATTTATTTTTGGACGGCTGCCGCCCTCTCAACATTCGCCGCTACTAGTCCCATAAATGTTCAGACATATTCTGAGCCAACGGCAACTGGAGCCTCCACCACTGCCTCTGGTATCAGCGTAAACGATGGGAAAGCGTATCTCACATTTGAGACTGTCCCGGGATTCTTTTTGCAAGACGACCCTAACACTAATCCTTCGACTTTCGATTACGTGAGTACGGACCCCATTCAAAACTCTTCGTTAGTATACATGCCAATTAATCCCAATGCCCGTAAGGCCGCGTCCAACTTTGGACTTATTAATAGAACTTATCCAAGTGACGATGAAGCATCCCATAGGAAAACTCCTTGGCAGCGGTTCAACTTTTATGTTGATCGATTGAATCATGAGAGTGGAAGAAATGTCGAGTATAGACTCCTTTTCATAGGTCGTCATTCAGAAGGCTACCATAACGCTGAGGAGAGCTACGTGGGAACCCCAGCTTGGAATTGCTACTGGGCTGAAATCTACGGCAACGGCACCGCTGTTTGGGAAGATCCCTCATTGACCCCATTTGGTGTGTCGCAAGCGGTTAAAGCATATGACTTCTGGAAGCACCAGGTCCAAGTTCAAAAGATCACACTTCCTGATGCATACTACGTGAGCCCTCTCGCTCGTTGTCTTGAGACAGCCAATACCACATATGCTGGACTACCTTCAAAAGGCAGGCATCCGTTTGTACCAATTGTCAAAGAGTGGTTGCGCGAAGGTATTTCTATTCACACTTGCGACCGAAGATCCTCGAAAAGTTGGATCGCTGCCAACTATCCTGACTATTTCATCGAGCCCTCTTTCAGTGAAATCGATAATCAGTGGAATGGGATCACATCCGAAACTTCATCAGCCCAGGCATACAGGATGAAAGTAGTCCTAAGTGATATTTTCGAGCACGATCACTCGACAATAATTAGCATTACGACACACTCGGGTGCTGCTCGAAGTATCCTAAGCGTTCTTGGTCATATTCCATTCAGCCTTGTCACAGGCGCTATCATTCCTACTCTCATTAAAATAACTACTATTCGGGAACCACCAGCCCCTACGACTACCCAACCATGGACGAAGGAAGCTTGGTGCACAAATGGTCCACCAGTGGCTAGTGTCAGCGGGAAGTGCACCTGTAGTGGAGGTGTTCTTCCGGTAGCGGCAAGCCCTATAATAAGCCCCAGGTAACTCAGGGTATCCTAAGGGAAGCATAAATAAAAATGACTTTTAATCGACCGCTAAAAGGATATGACCTGGAATTGTATTATGTTAGTATTTCGATATTTTGGCGACCTCCGCTTATAATATAATCTGGTATCAAGAGAAACTGTGGCCCTTGTCAAGATGCCTGGCTCTCAGGAGCATCAGTGAACCAGAAAACGGGGGATCCTTCATTGTCCGAGAAAGGACCGAAAGCCTATATTGAAAACAGAAAATTTAGCATGAGCAGGGTTTGCAACTCCTGGGCTCAGTTTTATACGTACCGATCCATCTAGATCTAGCCAGTCACCTGTTTGCCACTCACTCCATATTGGATTGGTATCGTAGATTAAAGGTCCTTGATTCGCGTAGAGTTGAGATTGTCCGAACGGTTGAGATGGCAAGATAGTTGCGTCCCCAGTCCCTTCTTGTTCCAAGGAAGCTTGGATTTCGGCTATGTTTGGGGTGTTATTTGCTGACCTATGTTTGGCTTCTAATCTCAGCTCTTCGAGGATGACGCTGTATCTTCTACTCGGCGAACAGGCGGTCATTTCTCCTGTTAGATGCGAATGGCATTTCTCAGCTAAGTCGAAGAGTTGGGAAGCGTCAGTAGCGCTGTGAGG
The DNA here is from genome assembly GCA_036971365.1 of Dactylellina leptospora. Lineage (NCBI taxonomy): Eukaryota > Fungi > Ascomycota > Orbiliomycetes > Orbiliales > Orbiliaceae > Dactylellina > Dactylellina leptospora. The sequence goes on along the minus strand of JAJTUC010000046.1, from coordinate 28,281 downwards.
CTGGTTGGATGCGCTTTGCTGTATTTCCCAGACGTAGACGACAGCCAGGGAGCAAAATGTAACGTAGTGTGTCCACCAAAATGCATGGAATAAGCTACCATCAGCAGCCATGGCGTCTACCGTCTGCAGAGCTACTTTGGCAGCTGATAAGCATTGCGCAATGCCATCCGAGAGTGTAGGGCTTTGTGTTTGTTGACTTGAATGCCTCATAAGGAATGGACGGTAGGTATGAAGGACAGCATGAGAGTGCGCAAGCCTCAAGGCTGTTGCTTGCCGTCGAAAACTAGGTATCAAGCTTGAAGGTCGAATCTGCCCAAGGTGAGGTGGTAAAGCAGCCTTCCAATGTCTTAGTTTTCCGCCTAGCCGATCTGCAGCCTCTAGTCTCTCACTCTTCGGCATATGTTTAGTTGAATACACTTCCCTCGAGATGGCTCCAATGATTTGAGCCAATCTAGACCGATTTAGTAACGTTGAGGCGAGCGAGTAAGGGAATAGGTTAGAGAAGTGGATGTAGCTTACCGAGCGTGGAATATCAATGACTCTACATGACAGTCTTGTTGGGCGTCAATAGGAGATGGGCCATTATGTGTCATGTCCTCGTCATTGATGCAATCTGGAAAATCTTGATCGATATCATCATCGTGGTAATGCCGAGGGCGACCGAATACAACACCCAGATAGGCGTCGATAGTATATGCGACCCAGAAAGTTCGTTTTCGGTATTGAGAATGGATGTAATCGACATTCAAGGACCTGCCGCTAACGTTTCGTTTACGCCCAGATCTTCTATGTAGGGCGAGGGCCGATATTATCTGCACCGCGCTTCCAAAAACATACCAACCTTGATTCATCCTAGCCGTTTGTAGAAGATATAGTACCTGTATGATTCTCGCCTGGGCCGATTCCAATCTTGGGAGTCCCGTCTCCGATTCGGTTAACATCTTGAGACCTGCGCAGAAATATTGATCGCTTGTTTGTAAGGACGTCGCTTCTTCAGCTGGTGAAGCTATGCCTCTAATTTTCTCCTGTCGAATAGAGGCAATGGCGAGTATGGTCAAGACTATCGCAGCTCGAGCATGGCCGATGCTATGCCAAAGAGGGAGGTCTTGTTGCACGTTATTGTGCATTGCCTCTAACCAAGTTGTGACACTTGCTTGGTGGAGAAACCTGTATGTTACGACGCAGAATTCAAAATAGAACGCAAGTAAGTCTTTCGAGGTTCTCTTTTCAGGAAGTTTGAGTGCCACGTCTTCTTTAATGGCGAAAGGCTCGTCCCCCGCCGCCATCCACATCTGTCTTTTCTCGTTGCCTTCATTATCCGCGGAACTCTTTTGCGTCGCCAAACGCTTCCAAGCGCGGTGGAGAAAGGTCAGTCCAGAGGTAGGGTCAAAATATTGGCCTTCAATCTCTGCTACATCGAGATCGGGAGATGCTCTTGATATATTATTTCCTTCAGTGGGCGAATTCATCGTCTCTAATAGGGCTCTTGTTGCGCCAATATTGCCTGAGGGTCGGCATCTAAATAAATTAGCTTGCTGGGCCGTAGAGTACTTTGTAGACCAATAGGTATCTTTCCAGCTCTTAAGATAACTATTATTCAAATTCTTACATTGAAGTAGCATTGTTGATAGTGGTAAGAGGCTGATCTGTGGTTAGATCAATGGACGTTGCATCATCATCTGTCGGAGCCGGTGGTGGAGTAGGTGGCCTCCCTCTAGAGTATTTGGCGTCATAGGAGCATGAGAGGCTCTTTTTACTACAATAGTCACAAGGCTTTGTACCGCTGCATTTTGCTTTTTTCGTTTTGCAAAGGTCGCAGGCTCTACTGACTTTGTGAAGTTTGTGTCGGCCGTCGGTAGGGGAAGGGTTTGCGTTGTGGAGTAGAGATGCAACACTACGTTTCCGGCTACCTCTCTGGGTATCCGCAATCCCCGGCGCCTGGGATTCCATGGCTGTATTGAGGGATGTAAGGTTTTGCTTTCTTCTATCGTTTTCCGTCGTCGAACTCCCCGTTCCCAGCGTTCATTTTGGCACAGATTTCAAAGTGGAGGCGGTGGGCTCTTTTCCGGTTTAAATGCCCCGGATTTGGGGCATCGGAGTTTCGGCCAACCCAGGTCAACTCAGCTATGGCACACATGCTCTTTCGGTAAATTCCGGGGCAGAAAGTCGGGGCTGTCCTCCCCCGCGTATCGACCTTCACCCCTAATTGGCCAAAGCTGAGAATCACGACAAAATCAATTATAGTCCATTTTGCACAATCATTGTCACATGATCATGCATGAGAAGCAAAGTTAAAGAAAAGCATATACACTAAGCAAATCTACTGACAACATTACCCTTATATTCCGACAGAGTATATAGACGGTTTATGGCTATCAGTATTGATTCACAAGGATGAGCATATCAATTTTATACCAAAAGCTTTTAAAAGCACGCATATACGCGAAGTATGCATGATGCATACTTCCGAGATTGTGCATGGCTAGAGGAAAGATATTAGTAATCAACCACCAATCAATATTGATGGCATCCGCAAGTTCAGTTTCGCTGGGGCCATTCAAACAGGCAATCTGAAACAATAAGAGATGAATAAGCTTCATTCTTTACAGATATCATTTTAAATTATATATAATCGCTACAATGCATATTTGAACAGAGGACTCTTCTCTCCCATCCGAGCTAGTTCATCATCGGAGTATCTCTCTCTGATCTCCTCTTCCGTGAGCTTCGCATTCTTCTTGTTGATAGACCAAAGTGCGTATTCCAAGATCAGCGCAGCGGTGATGCCAGCGGCGCCAAATGCGAAAGAAGTACCAAAGCCTGTGGGATATCTCGGAGCCTCCTTATCCATATATATATAACTACCAATAATCCCACCAGCATTACCCATGCAGATGAGATATCCAATAGCTATTGCCCTTTTGGCCGGGTTAATCACATTGGCAACATTCCAGGCATTGACACCGGGTAATATGGGGTACATGCTATTTGCCAGAAGGTTAGGAATATAGGTTACGACTTGTTCAGGGAATTACATGCTTACCCGAAGCATGCCAAACACACTGCGAAATAGCACAACGCGATGTTGTTTTTAATCTCTGCGGCTTTCGCAAACAAAATGGCGAAAGCCACGATGACACACAGCTGAGGTACCAAGAGGAATGGCATGCGCCATGACTTTCGATCCGCGAATACCGAAAACCCATACGCTGAGATGGCTCCACAAGAGTAAGGAGGAATGGTGAGAAGCTGGGCTTTGGCAGATGTGAAGCCCATGTTCTTAATGATCTGCGGCATTGTGAATTTAAGGGCGTAATTCGGTACGGCCTGTGACCAGTTGACAAAGATCAACAGCACCATCTTCCAGTCAGTTAAAACCTCCCACAAGAGCCTTGTGGTCGGAATAGTCGGGCTGTTATTTGCGAGATGGATTCTCCTAGACAATCGACGGACTTGGAGGTATCTAATTTCATCGGAGTCAAGCCAACTTGTGGAAAGCTCGGGACTTTCAACAAGAAAGAGATAGCACACCACTCCCAAGAGAACGGTAATAATGCCTTCAATAATAAAAATCTATCGAAAGTTAGTCAATATTGATTTATAAGTATCTTCAAAGGGGAAAGACACAAACGGACCCAGCGCCAACCCCCTAGCCCGGCCAAACCGTCCATCTTAGCGATAGCAAATGCTAAGATTCCCGAAAATGCACCACCCGAAGCCGCAGATGTGTACAAGATGGCGATACGCGTTTGTGTTTCGTTGGGCATATACCAATTAGATACCAACAAGACGGCACCGGGAAGAAATCCTGCTCTGCATAAAGTCAATATATGGTTCTGAAGAAGCAGAAAGGGTTTTTAATGCATACTCAAATAACCCAAGCCAAAACCGGACTGCCGCTAGGCCAGCAAAGTTTTGTACGATACCAGTGAGGGTCATGATAATCCCCCAAATTACTATCAGTGCTCCAAGGTATCTTCCAGGATGCTTGAACCTGCTCATGATCATATTACTTGGAACCTCTTCGAGCCAAGTTAGAAAAAAAAGTGGTTTGATGAAGAGATTGCGGGGCCTTACCAGCGAGAACATAAGGAATGAAAAAAACGGATAACGCTACGTTGTATTGAATGCCGCTCATGTGCAGGTCCTTGGTGAGACCCTCGATTTTTGCATTACCTAATATGCGATTAGTGGCTGCGTAGAGGTATTGGATATAGGTATCTTACCAATGTTAGTCTTGTCAATATATGTGATAAGATAAAGGATGGTAAGGAATGGAATCATTCGCCACTGCATTTTGGTTAGATCTCCCAACTCCGAATATGAACATCCATTTTAACTCACATCCACCTTGCGGATCAACTTCTTGTGCTTTTCCTGTGGGAATTTGGACAGGAAGTCCGCATCATCAGCACTGAGAGCACCCGTTCTTGTCATCGCAGAGAAGTGCTCCTTGTAGACGACATCCTGTTTCTCAGGAAGACTTTCAAGATCTTTGGACATAGTAGTGAATAAACCGGCAAAAAAAAAAAAACAGATTGAAATTTCAAAATGGAAGATATAGAAGATGGGTATTAATCGCAGATTGAACAATCGTGAAAATTAACCTCGATCCTGGTTCTCGGTACCACGCTCCTGGTCGCAAACATCAAGCGAGAATCTAGAAGGCAGGTCTATGCTGATTTATACCATGTTGTACACCAGACTATCAACCCTGCAGGGTGCATGGACATAAGCGGCCACGCTTAGTGAGAGCTTTTTGGGATCTGGGGTTGCGGGGAAAGAACGCACGCCCAGCGTCGGATAAACATGGTTTGAGCAAGGGATTGCACCATGGTTGGGGAATTGTGGAGAAAGATCTAAGCAAGCACGAGAACGGTCAGGGGAAATAGTGTCTCGGATGTAGCCTCAACACAAATCTCGGAAATCCGGGGGCCCCGTGCATTCGACATTAAGGTTTCCGTACCCTTCCTAGGAATTGCCACCGGAAAAGTATCCGCTCGCAGATTTTCCGACAACACAAAGGGAAAAGCAAGACGATGAGATCCCTTCCGTCTTGCAGTCAATCCGGGCCGAGGTGGCGAGCGCAATGTCTTCCTCATCTGCTTGAAATTTCTTTCGGATATTGACGATAAAGAAGAGCGGAAAAGAGGCAGGCGCTGATGCTTATAAGCATCGCAAGTTGCTTGGTAAATGTTATATCAAATCACAAACCAGTCCATCAAGATTTCATTCCATAAGTTCTTCAACTTGAATAACCCTCTACCAAGACCCTATTTTTTTTCTACCATTCGCTTATTAACCTCCACAAATGGATCTTCGGGGTTTGACACCTGCCCCAGTTACCCCGTTCACAAGGGATGGGAAAGTTGATTACGAGGCTATTCAGCGACTCGGATCGTGGCTTGGAAGCATCGATGGCGTTAAAGCTCTAGTTGTCCTTGGACACGCAGGTGAAGGGACTTTTTTGACGGCCGAGGAGCAAGTATCGGTGATCAAAGCATTTGTCAAGTCGGTCGACGACAAGATCCCGATCATAGCGGGTATTACTGGTGAAGGTAACGAGGTCGCCGCCTTGGAAGCGAAAAGAGCAAAGGATGCAGGAGCAAAAGCAGGCTTGTTGTATCCTTCCCACGGCTGGTTGCGATTTGGGTACCAGCAAGGCGCCCCGCAGGATAGATATCGGATGGTATACGAAGGCAGCGGGCTGCCATTGATACTGTTCCAGTATCCCGACAATACCAAGGCAACATATAACTTGCAGACAATGCTGGATATTGCTGCCTTACCGGGTGTCTTCGCAATGAAGAATGGTGTCCGTAATATGAGGCGCTGGGACACTGAAATTCCGGTCATTAGAAGGGAGAGGCCTGACTTGCAAATACTGACGTGCCACGACGAGTATCTTTTGCACACTGTTTTCGACGTAGACGGCATGTTAGTCGGTTATGGCAACGTAGCTCCGGAATTGCTCGTCGAAATGATCAAAGCTGGCAAGGCGAAGGACTATGTCAAGGCTAGGGCGATCCACGACAGACTTCTTCCCGTCACTACCAACATATACCACAGGGGATCTCATATGGAGGGAACTGTCGCTTTGAAACATGCTTTGGTAGCGCGCGGGATTTTGGGACATGCTACTGTTCGATCACCACTCCTTCCACTTCCAGACGGCGCGGAACAAGAGATACATGCAGCAATTCAAGTCGCGCATCTCAGCAAAGTATCTGCTTGAGGAAAGAGGATAGCACTTGTGCTCTACCGACGGGCTGTATATTGTGCGTAGCGCAAATGTGTATTTTGAGTTGAACGGAGGGTTGTGATGCATGTACTTGGAAGCTGATTTCTGCCAGATGCATGTATATATAAGCCGATGTAGAATTATTTTATAATCTTACAAGATTCGCATCCTGAATGCCTCTTATTCATGGGTGTATTAACTTCGTAGTGGCGGGTGCCCGTTATGAATGAAATTGGTCCTGTTGATTCTCATTCAGACCCCATGATGATTGCTCCGTACATCCAAGCAGATTTTCCCTACTAGTCATCGGTTCGGACCTCCACGTTGGCGCTTTGGACACCTGAGATAAAATCTCCTGGTCAACTACTTGTAGAATTTCTCGATATCGTTCGACCAGTGACGGCTCGAATTCAGCCAAGTCGGGGACGGTCCATTGGTCGTAAAGCCTCCCATGAGTGTTTGTTGGAGGATAGTATGCGTGTGCTTTGATGAAGAGGTAGCATAGGTAACAAAGCTGTTTACTAGTACCGATCACACGGGGCGGCAAGGTCGAGCTTTCGGAATCAGCATTAATATCGTAATAGACAATCAGCTGGATCTCTGCATGAACGTGGCATGTCTTAGCCCAGGGTTCATAAGCGATAGAAGTAGCAACGCTGGCGTATGGCCTAAAGTACTGTAAAGCGAGATTCTGGAATAATTGAGGGTAGTTATGAGTAGCCTGAATCAAGGTTCTCGAGATGCGATAGAGTGCCGCGATCTTCTCAATCTGTCGGAGAGTTTTGATAGCCGATCGGACCTGGGGAGTGGGGCCTTGTATGCTAAGGCGGCAAGCATAATCGCGAATTGGCTGAGACGTGCAGAGCTCATAGGTAGCTTGCACAAGCTGGGCAAGGTAAGGCAGTTCATCGTTTGCGGGAATGGTTTCGAACCCCTCGTAGACAGAGGCGAGAGACTTGATGCTACTCTCAACGCTGTGACGAGAGACCTTTTCTTTTTTCGTATAAAGGAATTGGACGCGATGGATGAGATTGGAAAAATCTTGCCATAAGGCTTTCTTGTGGGTCCGAGACAAGTATGCCGGCTTTTCCCATTTCGAGGATCGCAAACGCGCGATAACGCGGTATTGATGAAGCTGGACGATTAGACTAAAAACCTTCTGGAGATTCGCATCGCTCCCCTCAACGCTATTCTCCTTGAGCACTTGACAGATACGAGAAAGGGATTGTTGGAGAGGTTCTTGGATTGCGTCAACGGCAGCAAATCGGAGTGTCAATTTGGAACCGCAGACTCCTTCCTCAAGGCAGACAGCAGCGACGCTTTGCGCTCCTTGTTCTACGGCTGCCAGAAGCGCGAATGAATCCGCGAGGTTTTGCTCGTCTGCGAGGGTTATATGGCGAACGCGTTCCCCCACTCTAGGGATGTGAGGTAGATCGAAAGTCTGTGGGCCAATCGGGACGGCATTTGTACGTTCTTCAAGGCGGGTCAAGTGAGTTCGGAATGTATCTTCTTCGAGATCCCGCCATATCGAGAGGTCGACGGCGGCAGAACGTGGGTTCATACTGGAGATGCATTTTCGCGATGTGATGGAGCCGCGCACTCGCTAAATCTTTCCGTGATAGCGAGAATGCAACACATTAAATACCACACACTCCCGAAAAAAATAGCTCTTTGAAGGACTGAATTTGAAGCAGTATCATACACAGGTAGACAAGCAAGGTAATGCTTATAAGAGAACTACGGATGAACAATAATAGAACCGCTAAGATGCAATCAAAACAATATTATGCCGTCATCGCTTGCTAAAGGTCAAAGTACCTGCCCCTATGCAAATGGCCTTCTTTCTTCCGCGCAGCGGTATGATTTTCCAGGCATTTTGCCAGATTGGAAGTAGTTTCTTATCTTCTTATAAGCACATGTATTCTCTTGGGCAAATATAGCGTGCTATCCCAAGGATGTCAGTTCGCATACGTCACCTACTTAAGAGTAGCGGGAAAGCTTACCGCGATCAATTCAACAATAATCACCTGTGCGTCTCTGAATTTTAGGGAAGCCTTCACGGCGCTAAGAGAGGTCTGTTAGTTGAATGAAATTATCAAGGGACATGCTCCAAAACTTACTCGTCCCAAGGAGTTACCGGGTCCAGGGTATTCCCAACAAACAAAATTGGTGTTTTTGTGTTTCCACCAATTCTTTCGTGCCATTCCCACTTCGGGCGGATGCTGTATCTCGAGCATATAACTCTATCACCCATCCTTGATGGTCCTCCGATGGCGCTAGCCGCTAGATATACTTCTTGGAGGGCCGGAGAAAGCGTGGTGTTGTAGATTGAAGGCGCATCACCGCATGCAGTTTGATAAAATGAGTAACTACGGAGCTGGAGGGGAGCCGCGGGTCTAGCCGGTTGGCTCGGGGTTTGCAGCGGAAGGGCGAGGATCTCCGCTATCAAAGTAACGTTCCATTGCGTGATCGGACTCGTAGTAGCCTCGTCTAGCGCCGCGAGTAACACGGCCAAGCCCTTCCATTCAAGGATAGAGCTGTACAGTGAGTTGAGGATCGTGCTTCTAAGTGACGCGAGTAGAGTATAAATTGGTGTGGCGAATTCGCTCCCCTCTTCTTCGTATTTCGTAGCATTAAACCTCGAGGTCATTCTATTGAACCGATCGATGATATCCTGATAGCAAGAGCCTGTGGCAAATGCACATTTCTCGGGTCCTGCCTCGGCGCAACGTTTGAAGAATTGGAAGAAACCCTCGTCCGCGTTACGAACTATGCCAGTTTCTGTCCTAGATTGCCACCCATCCATGTCGACTACACCATCTAGGACAAACTTTCCGACATGTTTGGGATACATAGTCGCAAAGGTTTGGCCAAGGACGGTTCCGTAGCTCACACCATAGTAATGAACCAAGGCATTAGTATCATTCTGCCGCCTAGCCCGGGCGAGAGCTTTGGCGATATTAAGCATATCCGTTGCTATAACCGCGGTATTCATATATGGCCCCGCCTGGTTTTCGGCGCCCGTATAATAAGTGCATAGCTCGTCTATAGTGTCCCCGTACTCGATACTCTGATTGATGTAGGATGATGGGAGTCTTGGTATATAGAAACCGTATGCTGTTTCCACATCGAGAGCGCCCATTGGAATACTCCTCTTATCGCTCCTAGAGTTCCGCTTGTTCATGCCTTCAGAGGTGGCATTCTGACGGAGAGGATCAAACACATCGGCTGCCGATATATTACAAGCGCCATACGGAATGCTATACCCCACACCCCTGATATCAAAACCAAGTATATCGTAGCCGGGGCCAGTGAGATTTTGAGCAAGATCTCTAGCACTCCGTGGATTGTAAACAAATTCTGTTCCCAGGTAACCGGGACCACCGGGATTTGTAAGTACAGAGCCTTTGTAATCGCTCCCAGTGGCGTTGGTAGGATATTTGACAATGGGAATGATAGCACGCAGCCCATTTCTAGGATTTTTGTAGTTTAAAGGAACCTAGCGCTCGGTATTAATGAGAAAACCTGAAAGCATATATATCAGACTTACGCTCAGCCTAGCGCATTCCATATAAACTTCTTGTGTTTCGTTACACGGGTGCCATTCAATTTCCGTTGAAGGTCGGATCTATGAAAGAATTAGCCATGGCCATAGGCATCGATGGAGCTAAGCTACATACACCTTCAAAGAGAAATTCGCGAGCGGCTTGTCTCTTAGTCGTGTAAAAGGCATTTGAGGACCATACTAGAGAAAAGATCAGAGCGAATTTGAGAATCATCTTGCAAGATGATTTTTGAGTTGCGTAACTTGGGCAAGTCTAGATTCAGGAGTGAGAAGTCGTGAGCAATAGGATTGGAATATAATCCTTATATTGAGGACAACGTTGTTTATATACGAGATTCGGGATGCGCCCATGGCAGCCATGATGTATTGAGGTGTCTAATTTGAAATTGATCTGATCGCGGGTACCGACAAACAAGGTAAAAGTACAAGCAAAGGGTAAGACAGCTGTGTCACCGGTGACGTATCTTTATGGACATGGCGGAGTACCGATCCTCCTCTCTGATAGATCCAAGCATCTTCATCAAGGGTGAAATTTTGTGGTCTGCCTCGCTCCGTTCTTTAAATTTTAGGTTTCAGCTTCCGTCGCCGACGGAGAACAGCGCGCCTGTCGGCAAATAATTCCCCCAAAGTGTATTTTTAGTGTAGAAAATCCGAGGCAGCTTTCCAGGAACCCGGTTCTAACTCCAGGCGTATACTTTGAGAGAACTGTCTTGCGGTCTTTGAGCCGGTAGTTAGTTGTTGGCTTGACCTTTCCGACGGAAATCAAACCGGAACATCTTGGCAGCGACATAATTTTTTTCTAAGCCCCCATTCGCTTTGAATACAGCCTCGCCAAGCTCAAACAGGGGTGTTCACGGGTGCTCAAGTAACTTCTAACATAAAGATGGAGTGGGTTGTGATTGTGGAAGGAGATGGGACATCCGCAACCAATCAACCGATCCACTAAGTCGCCTGTCAATGACTAGAAATTGCTGAATGGGTTGTTTTGACGCCAAATCTTCTGGACAGCTAGTGCTGCACACCTTGGTAAGGTCCACCCGACATGGTCAACGTCATTTGACACGGTCCCAACGCAAATCAACCCCGCGATGGATAGTTCGAATCATCATCAGGTTGACAAATCACACCGGTCTCGTTAACACGCGAGAAGAATGCCTCCTAACAACGGTCTTGTGCATCTCCAGGAGTACGATGTCCACGATAGCAATGTGGAATTCATCGGTACAGACATTGACCACAAAGTCAAATACAACTCAGCATTGACCGAGCCGGCTTGGAATGATGGCAACGTTGGCGTCACCCCCGGCCTCAAAATCTGGCGGGTCGAGAATTTCGAAGTCGTTCCCCTCCCTAGAAACCAATTCGGCGTATTTTTCGACGGCGACAGCTACATTATACTCAGTTCCCATGAAGTGAGCGGCTCGGAAACACGTCAACTACTCCATGATATCTTTTTCTGGCTCGGATCGCATACATCTCAGGATGAAGCAGGTGTAGCGGCATACAAGACCGTAGAGCTGGACGAGTTTCTGAAAGGAGCTGCAACCCAGCACCGGGAGACGCAAGCTGAACCCAGCGCCGAATTCATGGCACTCTTCTCACAAGTGACTGTCCGCCGTGGAGGCGTGGCATCCGGATTCCGTCATGTTGAGAAGCAACTGACGACAGATATCAAGACTCTCTTACGCGTCTTTAAGCACCCTGGCAGTCGGGGTGGACGTGATTCGGTCATCGTGTACGAGGTAGAACCTGCGGTCACCAGCCTAGACGAGGACGACGTCTTTATTCTCGATTGCGGGGATAAGATATATGTGTGGCAGGGAAGGAAGTGTTCACCAATGGAGAAGGCGAAAGCTGCGCAGGTTGTTCACGATATGACACTTGCAAAACATGTTGATGTGGAAGTTTGGTCACAAAACGACTCGGGATCGCGGCGGGTACTTCGAGAACTCGGTGATGAGATGGTTGGTCAGTCACTTCATCGCGTCCGCCCTCTCAAGTCGACTGTTCACGATGCCGCTAAGCCGCGTCAACTGTTGCGCCTAAGCGATGCATCTGGCCAACTACGTTTTGATGTTGCGAAAGACGGGGAGCTTTCTAGAAGTGACTTTGACGGCAACGACGTATTTGTCGTTGACAATGCGGGGCGCGAGATCTGGGTCTGGGAAGGGCAAAGGGCAAGTGGCATGGAGAGAGCATCGTGGCTTAAAGTTGCGCAAGCGTATATACGTCAGCTGCAAGTGTCCAGCGAAACGGGATGCGACTTGCCTATCCCTATTGCAAAAGTCAAAGAGGGTTATGAGAGCCCGGCATTTTGGCACGCCGTTGGATTGTAGACGCACCCATGCTTCTGCGACAAAGTCACTCATGAGAATGATCATTGGATAATCGAATATTCGATCAGGTCGGCTGTGAATATGAGGCAGGCTTCGCAAACTAAACAACATTTTGTATGAACTCAGAGTCCATTCAAATGTGTGCCTTCTCAACCTACTAAGGAAAGAGCTACCTTTACGGATTTGTTACGAAGAAATGAAAGTTATGAGACGGAGCAGAGGTAGCACTACCTCTGCTCCGTCTCAAAAAATGACCGATCCAACCCAAAGATATTGTTGTACATATCTCATAAAAGTGAGCTTCAGAAAGTCGTGTTTCTGACATCGATCTCATACATTCAAAGGATTCACGTGGTCTAGCAGCTTCTTCGCAAACGCTGCCGCGGTGGCCGCCGCATACGGCTGCCACTCCTTGCTTTTATGACTGTCTGAATAGTCACATATTCCGCGCACGACCAAACACGGCAGGCTGTGTATCAATCCAGCCGCCTCCATCTCAAAGCATATGGCACCCGTCTCGTTCCCAATCCTGTCCCTCGTTGCTGCGTGTTTCATAACCTTATCGCCGGATGCGATGATACCGTAGTGAACATGAGGATATTCATTCTCTCTACGGTCGCGAATCACTAACTTACTCGTATCGCATTTCTCGCAGGATCTTTCATGGCTCGTGTGTTCATAAGTGGCACTGAAGAGACGATCTGCGTCTCGTTTTGGGTGATTGAATCTATCATCGAGCTCGCAAACCCGTGATATCGTCTTCTCCAGCATCATTCCCAACTGCTTTGTGTTGATCGCCTGGACGTGAGTTAAAGAATTGAGCAGTAATCTGGGCGGGGCGTTCAGATTGCCCGTGTGCTGGAACCTGCCTGCTGATACCGTCTTACCGAACTCGTATTGAATAACACCACCAGAGGTGCCCGTAGGCTGGCTGACCACGACGTCACCGAGACGGATGTCATTGGCGCCACTCGGCACCCCGCCGCCGATCCCCACCATTAGATAAAATCTCAGATTTGGGAACCGCACTCTCATTTCGGAAGCTACTGTCGCTGCCGATACTGTTCCGTATTTGCCGGATGGTAGACACGCGATCACTATATTATGCTTCCCTATTCGCCCAAACGTGTAGATATTTGTCTCAGAAGAACTCATGGGTTGGGTGTCGTATTCTTCGTCAAGTATCGCTTTCACCGCAGCAAGCTCGATAGCAATCGCGCAAAACCACCCTATAGTATACGTCGGGTTAGTAGCGTCCCTCATTTTTGGTATTTCCTGTTTGATTGCTTTGTGTGGCTGAATTAGACAGCTAGTCTTAATCTCTGCTTTGGGCGCGGTTGTGATCGATCGGTTAGAGACCTGAAGGTTCCGCCGGGCCAGAAGCTTTTTGTGATTGCGAAAACAAGAGAGGTTCTGCTCCAAATGTTTGATTACGCTTGTGTATATGGCCTTTCTGATCTGGTGGTCGAGTGCCATCCTTGGTTCGCGTTTCTGTATCGATGCTAGTGAAGCCTTGAATTTGAGACATCCTTCGACTGCCAGATGATAAGGCCCCCGTGGCTCCTCTTGGTCGTCTAATATATCCATTAACATATTACTCAGGTGCTCTAGATCCCAGTCTAGAGATGGGTCAATGGTAATTCTCTCCCCGCTCTCGATCTCCAGAAGGAGCTGACCGAAAGACAGCATCGCTCTCTGGAATTTGGCAAACTTTGTCTCCATGGTTGTAGCAACATTACTTGGTAGTATGTATCGAACATACGGGTGGTGGATATCCAATATCTCGGTTGACGTATTTCTTTGGAGGAAACGAACAGATTCCGCGCTCCACGGGCGATCCATCCAAGGCCCCTGGAAAAAATGAAGGAGACATCGAGCAAGTGAGAGTGTCAAAACCGCTTTATCCCCAGGACTGAAAGCTCCGCCAGCTGTCGGTTTGCGAAAGAACCCGTGTCCGAGAAGATCTTCTAAAGACATCTCGGGTAGCGCGCCTGCATGCGCCAAGAGGTCCGCGGTAGTCGCGAGGAGTTTTGTCTTGTCAAAGGCGATGCTGAGGACGACCGGATTTGATTCCTCAGGAAATCTTTCTATATAACCGCACAGGTTGTGAACAAATTCCGGCCTCTGGAAGTTTCTTTGGCTAGTTAAGCTAGCGAGCAATGGGACGAAAGGCTTGTTTATAGAATAACTCACTTTCCCTTTGGTGTAAATCGACTCTCCTGCCAGTAATTTGATCGCCGGCAAGGCTGGAAAAACATGTCAAATGCCAACGGATTATCTTCCAGCTGAAAGCCGTTCAGGCGGAGCATTGCTTGGTGCCTTCCAGTCTGGTCGACTTGACATCCGCTGATCTTTTTTTGTAGGATTTTGAAGAGTAAGTCCGAGAAATTCGAAGGCCCAACGTCCTCCCATCGCGTTCTTGGTATTTCCAAAGCGTATGCGAAATCGTGCGGTTTTGCGCCGCCGGAGACATCGGGTGACTCCAAGCAGGTATTGAATGAGCTCAGTATATCCACAGCATGCGCAAGTTCCTCAGACGTATACTCAAGTCGTAGATAGGTAGCACAGACTTGTCCGAGATCTGTATCATTCTCAAGCGCGACGGACACGACCTTTCCCAGTGCCCTTAGCTTCAGGTAGTCTCCATTTTCTCCGGAGGTGGTGTCATTTTCGGTTTTGAAATTTGACGGTCCGCCCTCAAGTAATGGTTCCGGCGGCGATCGTAGGGGCATCGCGAAATCAACCCCGAGCCATGAATATATACTCGTAAACATTGAAGTCGATACAACTATCGGTGTTTCCAATTTCTGGTTTTGTTGGTTGTGTATCTTGGGCTCCAGTTTATGACGTAAGCCCAATGGCCAAATTGAAATCGCAACAGTTCAAACGTATCGAGGGATACTCACCTTGCAATTGGCTTCTTCCGCGGCTTCAGGCTCGAGGTCTTGGAGAATATGGCCTTGTGCAAGGCTCTCTAAAAGATCCAACAAGTCCGTAAGAGTTTCAATGCAGTTACCATATACCTCACAGGACAATTTCTTGCCCGGGGCATTCTCTGGTAACCTCTTCATCTCATACTTGAAAAAATCGAGAAGGTTCTCCGACCCAATCGTTTCCGCATTGACACCGACCTGTCCCTCATTCTGGCCCCGTAGCTTCCACTGTAGATTGGATGCGAAGAGCGGTTGGACCGCTTCGAACAGCTGCCACTCCGGAACTTCGTCGTCCAGAGTATGCGTTGCTTTGCCATGTAAATGGGCTCCCTTGCCTGTGAATCTACACGACCAACCATGGTGTGAACTATTCAGCCCGAGAAGATCGAGATTGTTGTGAGAAAACGCCGTCGACTGTCTCGATAATGGCAGGATTGGAGGGAATTGAGCTTCTGCGTTGGTTTGGCTGTGAGTGCTAGCGGATGTGAGAGTTGAAGAAAGGGCGTAAGGCATAACGGAAGTATAAGGCTAAGACCGACGGTCGATGATGATGTTTGGGTTCCATAGTTATCCTCGGGCGATGTCCGTCGAAACCTCAGGCTCTCCGCGTGGCTGAAAGAGGCCAAATCCACGGCGTCCAGACCCCGCTTTTGCCCTGTCCGAAGTCTGGCGTGCATCCTCAACACTGAACCCCATCAAGACAACACCCCTCACGAGCCCAGGCGCGCTCCAGGGCTTGAGCTGAACAGCATGAGGAGGGCATCATGGCGACACCGACAAGCGACGAGGCCGACCAGCGAATATACGATCTCGCGGAAGACTGCGAGCACTCCTTCAATGACTTGCTGTTGGCGTTCTCCCAAGTGAGCGACAAGGATTACAGAATTGTGCTCGAGCATCAGCAGCGGTTCGACCGATGGGCAGGGTTCTTGGGCGTTTTCGCCGTCGAGCAGACGTCTCTCGACAGCCGGCTGAGGCATACTCCTGACGTCCACGATCTGGTTATTCAATTGCTCGGGACCTTGAAGCGAAACCTTCAGCATGGTAAGTCGAAGCTGGTTATCCAAAGTAATGCAACGGACTCACATCAATTTTAGCTTTAAACTCCCCGATTTCCGAAGAGACACAAACAGGCTTAAAAGGCGCAGACGGAGGTGAACACTCGGGCGACATTGATCAGGGCGTGGATATTTCAACTAAGACTACACAGGCCGCTCTGGATGGGGTCAATGGCTCCTTGGATAGACTGCATCGCCTCGGAGTCGCTATCAGGAAGGCTTCCACATCGGACCTCACTTCTAGGGTCAATGCATTTGCACAAAGGGCCTCGACGGGCGACGACTTTACCTTATTTGAGCGGGTTGTTCCGTTAATTCTCAGGGGACTGTATCCAAACATCAGCGACTCGTTCCTTAATCAGCTGGTCCAATCAGTAACATTTCGGAGGCGTAGGCTTTTATACCAGCAGAAACATCAGAAGAAGTTGAAGACGCGACGTCCTCGTCCGGTGCGAGAACGGTATGTGGAATTGGAGCCGCCGCAAAACGGTGAGACCGCGATTAAAACAAGGTCCACGTTTTCGCCGACAGAAGTTTGGCGGGCTCAGCAAATGTCCAATGTCGTCCCATCTGATTCGCGTACGGTTGGAGTCACGACGGTGACACATCCATCGGCGTTCGATGTTCAGAATTTTCGACTGTTCAATAATGAGCCTGCCGAAGAAGTGGTCTCCGGTCCGCCAACCGTGACATCTATCGCCCATAATAACCCATACCCGCGAGCTCCTCAGCCCGAGTATGGCGCTAAACATGTTCAGTGTGAGTGGTGTTCCAAAGAAATAGAAGTTCCGGAAGATGAGACTGAGTGGCGGCTCAAGTGGAGATCTCACTTCAAAGAGGATCTCGAACCCTACGTCTGCATATCAGAGGAATGCGCCGATGAACTCAAGTTCTTTGCGTCTTTACGGGCTTGGCGCAAGCATATGGATGAAGCACACACCAAAAATTGGACACAAGATATACACCAGTTGATTATCTGGTATTGCGACTCGGTTCAACACGATTATGAAGAATTTCAAGACGGTAAATCACTTCGGACGCACTTGATCAAAAACCACGCGGATGCGTACACGGTGGAAAAGGCAGATAAAATAGTGAGGCGGAACGTCTTGTCGATTTCTAGGGATCCCACCATATGCCCTCTGTGCAACCTTGACGTCTCGGCTTCTGAAGCGCCATGTCCGACAGATATAGCCTCCCCAAAACTACCAGGCGGAGAAACAAAACAAGCTAAATTTCTAGTGTCTGATGACGACAATACTGATGAAGAAGATTCTCACTCCACGACCGACCGGGGCCTCAAAGCAAATCTAGATTCCATGTCAGAGGAGGCTCTGGATACCGTTTACCACGTCAAACTAGCTACCCACATTGCGGGCCACTTGAGGTCGCTCGCTTTCGTATCATTACGATACTCGGACGATGATTCTCATTCCACTGAAAGCGGAGGAGGGGCACAGGGCGAAGAATTTTCCAACCAAGGACGCTCGGGCGACCACTATTTTGAGCTTGAGAGTAATTTATCCTTTGAAGATGTTTTGCTCGATGAGAGGGTTCTTGTAGATGAAAATGAGTGGCGCGACCAAAACACGCCTTTCAAACCCTCCTTAAAAGGCCCCAGTACCGACGGAATTCCGCCGGATTCTCGTCGTGTTGCAAAAAGCGTGCATTTTGATAGTGACATAGAGAAAGTCCGATTGTTTCTCGCATCAGACAGACCGACCGCGTCATCTCAGAGTGTGGATAATTCACCAGACTTGGAGTTATACAGCTCCCTATGGGAATTTGATTCCCACTCAGACAACAAGCGCTCTTTGGAGATCTCCTTGATCAATTTCCCTGAACGGAATAACATTCGCGAGCCTGGCTGGGAGGTTCGCCTTGATGAGATCCGGTTGTCCAAAAATATGGATGCTTTGGGGAATTATGTTTTGGAGGGTAGTGTCGCTGCAAAACTACACCTTGCCCCGCGGTATGTCGTCGTCAGATTCACAATGGATTACTGGCAGACGGTTTCCGAGATTTCCGCGAACTACGCTGGGAAAGTGGTTAGAGAAGACGGATTGGAATATGACCAATGGTGTTTCCGTATCAAACTCTACCAGGACTCTTTAGATGGCCGAACACTGTACTTTTGTATTAGATACACAGTTGGCGAACGGGAAGGCTGGGATAACAATTCAAACCAAAATTATCAAGTAAACTTCAAAGAAATTTATTTGAAGGAGGCTCGACCAGCCCTACAGTCAAGAACATCATTATTTCCCGAGTTTGACGAAAAACAAGATTTATCCTCGTCTACACCACCAACATCGGTCTCAGACAAGTATCTTGACTCTAATAGGAAAAGTCACTTGGCTCTGCCACATCTCACTCGATCTAAAAGCTCGCCTCACCTCGTCTCTAAGGGACCGGTGGGTATATCAAAGCCAAACTTTGCTGAACGATATGACTTTGGAGCGTCCTTGGCAGCGGCTATGAACGCTACTAGAGATCGTCATAGACACCCGTCCGGAGGTGTCGATGCAAAACCAAAGGTCGACACACTTAGCTCCAAGCCCAGGCTTGACGATCGGGGCTATGGTGGTGAAGACGAAAGCATAAATTTATTTTAAAAATTAGGGGTACTCAAACTCCGTTATTCTGATTTGTATCAAATCCCGGGATTTTTTTGTTGAAAAATTAAATTTTTTGATCGACCCTGTAAACAAGGCGTCGACAACCGACCACCCGTATAGTTGTCAACCTGATTTTACCAATTTTCAGTGCAGAATCACGGTTTTAAGCAGTCGTCGACTACTTAAAACCAGGATTCCTGAAAAGCGTTAAAACCGTGATTTTGGGATTGATTTTGATCGTCGACGATCAAACTTTGGGCCTTAAGAATCCCGTTTTCCAAAATCCCGTGAATCTGGTCGGGAATCCTGGAGTTTGAATACCCCTATTTATTAATCACTTCGAAGAATGGGAATAGGGTGTTCTGGTTATCTCACAAATTTTGTTGCTACATGTACAACACTTCCTTCCCATGGGTTTGACGAGAAGTTCTGTATAAACGAGACTGGGAATGACGCTTGAGCGAAGCGGCTCGTAGAATCTCGTATTCTTTGATAGATTTGGTCTGACTCTATAATCGAGGGAAGGATTATGTGCATAGATGTGTGATGAAGGACCTGTGCAGTGAATACGGAGTGATCACACCAATATGTACTCAATTCGTCTAGATGTCATTCTTTCCTATGTCAACGCGAATTGTTCCCTGGTAGCGGCTAGGTATTCAGACTTAGCGAGCGGTTTCAGTCGTTTCCTTGTCACAATAGTCACGACCAGATGAGGAGGCTATGTTTGTCCCATGAAAATTGTATGCACAGCATCTCTTCGGCCTGCCTAGACGTGAACCTAGGATATTACGGTGTGGTGAGGACCCGAGGTTGGGTCCTATCGGCCCCTTCTAAACCTACCGATCCGGATGTGCTGTGAATGTTAAAGTTGTGGCGAGTTTCGTAAAGGTTTTTCTTATAGACCCAAGTTAAATTGCTTGCGAGTATAACATGCAAAGATCAGCATTCTCCAAATTTTAGTCATCGGATCATCATGCTGTCAAGGGTACAGTAACTCCATCCCATCGTTCGGGTTCATTAGAAAGGCAAATTGCAGAGGGGCTAAAACTTTTGCTGGGTCTTGTAAAGCGTGTAACATGAAAGCCGTAGTAGCACACGGAACAGATTTCGTTAACTGAATTCGGAGTGATAGCGAACCTAGCCTCAAGTGATGCTGCGATTAAGCCAAACCAGAGCCCACACTTATGACGAGATTAAGTACTTGAAGTGTGTTGATCAAGTCTCGATTATTTTACATCCTGATGGTAATATGGTGAACAAAGCCATTCGCCGAGGGTAGTCTCGCTCACGGGACAGGAGATAGGTGACAATTTTATCCCTCATGACATATCTGCTGCGTTAAGGTCAAAATTCGAACTCGGGGATGTGACCATAACAGACACCTGCGTCAACCAGTATCTACACTCACCGACGTGGTCCGTTTTGGATTAATATCAGCTAAGGTCAGCATACATATACAGGGATCCAGTGCCTTTGGTTATCTATCAAAGAGAGTGAATAATTACGTTAGAATGAGCGACGAAATTTGGTTATTACACGAGAGATAGTCACTAACCCGCAGCCACAGACTACAGCTAACCTGTAAGTTTTGCGCGGTAGCCTGCCACGTTCCGCTTTATGGCGCCCCAATCTTGCAAGATTCTGGTTCGCCTATCACCCAGCCCATCTCAGAATCCTTGCACCCGAAGGTCGATAGGCGAGAGATTGTAAGCCTAAGATCTGGGGAAGTTGCTCATTTGAGTCACCTTTCGTATGATCATACGGAAATTGATATTGTTACAATCTTATGAATGTCCAAAATCTCATTGCACAACATTTGCCATCGTTTAACGATTCCACGCATTCGACAAGATCGAAGCTCATCTTATCTTGACTTGTATTTAATTAGCCCAAGAATTGCATTTTCACGACCAGGCGTAGAATTTCTCGTAGCAGAGAATCTCGATCCTGATGTGCATGTAATCCACTCCGCAATAGAATAAAACGTGCACTCAGGATCGGAGTTGTCTTTTGCGGACCTCGCGAAGATATGACGGCATAGATTGCATCACGACCACCCCGCATTCCCAAGCTCGGATTGCCGATGCGGTTGGGCATATACGTTGGAGGGAAGCTACAAAGTCCCCGAGGACTGGGGACCGGTATCGATGGTTGGAAGAGATCTATATATTAAGAACTATCAGAATCGCTTTCACCTCAATTGAATAATATCGAGATATCGAAGCTCCCTTGTCATTTCAAATACCTCTTGTTATCGAGAAGCAAATCCAACATAATTGCAAAGTCTCGAAATATACTAGGAGTCAGACCGCAGACATGCAAGCCGCAAAAACAGCCGTTTCAGAGTTCCTCCACCAGGGGAATAAGCACTCAGTGGATTTGGAACAAGAAACGAAGCCCGCCATTGTGCATGAGACGGTTGCTGAGAAAAAGCACGAGAACGTCGTTCAAGTATGTATCCTAAGAGTGATATCTCATATCAAACAAAAGTAACCCAAATGTAGGCCATCGACCGAGAAGTCCATCAACATCATCACCAAATCCATGTGCAACCGATCCAGGACCAGGTCGTTGAAGATGAGAAACATCACCACAATGTTATGCCAATCGAGCACGTAAGTTGGCTACTCCAATCCGAAATAGTCCGGGTTACTAACAGATCATAGCGCCACAAGCATCACGGTAAAGACCAAAAAATCGAACGAGCTCTTGCGACCGAGGTCAGTAATCTAATTTCCCCCAGAAATGCCATCCCTCCGCCTCAGACCATTCATACAGCTGACCATAATTAGCACGCCAAATTCACAGATGAACAACAGATTCTCCCAGTTGAGAAAACAAATTACCACAGCACTGTAGTAGGAGAACACGTTCATCACCACGTACACGACTATATTCAGCCCGTTATTGAGCGTGAAAGAATTGTTCCACATGTCGTACACACCACAGTTCCAATCCACGAGCACATCGAACACGAACCCTTTATTCACCAAGGGAATGTGCTTCCCACGATGACAATGGAAGAATTTACCCAAAAGGGATTTTCGCTCCAAGGCCACAAGAAGCCATTGGAACATATCGATTATGAAGGCAATCCTCTTGAAATCGACAAACAATCCCATGTAGGTTTTGGAAACCGTGATACGACCATGGGATCATATAACGTTACGTCAGGCCAGCGACACGAAAGCCCCTCTCGCGGAATGGATGTACACAATGGAGCAGATGAACACGGCAATTCCATCAAGGCGAGAGACATGAGTGATATGGAAGCTGGGTCCACGGAGGCATACACGCTTGACAGCAAGGCGAGAAGCAGCCGACAAACGAGTGTCAGTTCATCTGATGAAGAAAATGACACGGGTGTTCCAAGATCTGTCTCTAGGAAGAAGAGCGGGTCAAATTCACGAAAGCGCAATTGGCTGAATAAATTGAACCCTCGGGCGAGCCATTGCGTGGAAAACTCTTAGAAGTATGTTTGTGTATAGGAAATAATTTCATTTGCACTTTTATCATTGTAGCGAAGGTTATCTATATTTTTTAGTATGCGAATTATAAAATAAAGCGTCTGAATGACAAGTACGGAGTGTGTCAGCGAAAAACTTTCGAACATCTATTTTTGCAAAAATAAATGTGGTACAATAGCCTTCTCTTTCCCAAGTGACTAGTAATGGTGGCATCTCAACAGACACTCACAGTCGCATTCATGCGGATAATTAGCACCATTATGGCTGCTCAAGACAACAGTAAAAGCTCGCAGTGACTTGACAGTAGAACATGTTACGGTTATACCCGGTCTCGTACCCAGACTCTCCCAGTGGTGTATGTATGTATGTATGTATTGCATTAACTAATAGCTAAGTTACAGGAATACTAGCTAAATGCTGCCGCCAGTACCATGCGGCGCTGAGCACAACAGAGAGTTATACCCTACGGATGCACCTTCGCAACGCAACACTTCCTCCTCGCCACGACATGTACACATCATCACAAATGCCGCGACTACAAAACGTTTTGTTTTGAAACAATCAAGACCCGCTTGATACAGAAAGTATAAGACCCCACATGAGTAAAAACGATATCCTCGACACAATCACTCGCTGGAAAGAAAGGTATCCGAGTAACCATGTTCCGGATGCCTGATCATTGTTGACAAGATGCCAAACGAAAGCGACAACAATGTGACGCCTCTGCCACCCCCAAGAGTTCTCGACAACATCAGTCCCGGGTGCACAAGCCGCACGCTGTTCGAGAGGGAAACAGCAGAGACGAGTCAAAATGCTACACCAACCTTGACCGGTGCGTTCCTAGCCGATGGTGGGCTGCGTTCACTTTCTAGCTCTAGAGCAGAACCCCTGGCTGTCGTCAACGAGATCACGTCGGTCAACACGATATCGCGATGAGGATTCGATGCATCGAAAAACTGTAGCAAGTCTGGCAGCATACGACCTTCCAACAGCGTTCGCTCGTCCGACGGCTCTCTCGCCTCCTCGACAGGGTTCGGTGAGGATCAAAAGTAGAAGGTCAAGGGCTGGTACCAGAACATCTGCTGGTTGTGCGACCAGCCTTACGGCAAAGGGATCGTGGACATGGCGCACGTCGCCGCAAGAAAGGACCCAGAGGTACGAGTAACCGAGGCTTCGTAACCGTAACCTTTCGCTAACCCGTGGCTAAAGGAACCTTGATGAAAATGACCGCCTAGGTACCCTCCTATTCCCCGGTTCAATCTACATCGATGGTGATTTGTGTGCGGTGTGGAATTTGCGTTGTGTAGAGGCAACGAAGCTGTACTGTTATAATAAATGTAAAAAAAATGATTCACTGGGAAGCCCAAATTAAGTACTCGTTCGGTTGAATATGCGAAGCGACAGAAGTTTAATTAAGATGCCTGATGGATCGCGTAGGGGTAACCTTGTAGAATTTAGCGTGACAGATCCTGATAAACATATGTGGATCTGTTGGCATCTTCCTGGCCTATAGGCGAGGAAGATCTTTACTCAAATAAAGGCTTTCACGCTAGACTCTCAAGCCCACTAATTGTTGACTATCTGCCACCGAATCCGATCTCGTTTCAAATGAACCAAGTGAGCATGAGGCATTTGATAAACGCCTTGAACCCGATTCGGTAGACTTGACATGTCACAAATAGTATTTCACCTGTAAAAAGTTATAAAACAGCTAGATACTGGTATTTCTATGTAATTATTACGGTTAGTGTTGTTGGGGGTTTGGTCACACATGAAAGCATGTTCAGATTGATTTCAAACCCAATAGCTTCGAAAACTATCTATAAGCCATCGTAATATGAATGTCTCGCAACGTCTTTTGTATCACACGACCGAGCCTTGAAAACTTCTCACGAGAAGTGCGGGCTCTCTCAGTAAATTTTTAGAAATATATCATACCATCTAAAATATTAAAATGCTACATCAAATCGAATTAATAAGATTCGCATAGGGACACGCCTTTTTCATAGAGTGGGCGCATGGACTCTCCGTTCAAAAACTTCTTTAAACCGAAAAGTTCATCGATTGCCAGAAAATCGATGAAAAAGTTCAAAACCCGATTGTTACTTAATATCTCGAATATTTTTGTATGTCCGGCGAGAATTTTGAATGCGAAATCAATCTTTGCCCCCATCCTACCCGCCTTGAGTTTATCACGGCAGAAGCCCTTACGATCCCAGCCCGTAGTCAATTTAACCAAAGCGACAGGTGAAACTCCTCCCCATAACCCAAATCTTCCATTGACAGAACTACCTTTGAAGAGGTGGACGCCAAAACCTAAACCGATTCGGAAATATGGAGCAACTATGGTCTGTTGTTGTAGTGCATCAAGCTGCAAAACGGGTGTAATCTTGACTTCTTCGACCATGTTTGAAGTAAGCTGTACACTCTCCGGGCCATCACCTCTCAATATCATCAATGAATCACCCATATCAAGATCCATCCCAACTGTTAAATTGGCGCTGAACCCTGCCTGCAGAGTCACACCTGGCCCATTGCTGACTTGGGGTAAGATAGATATAATCTTATCTACCGCTATCTCGGCCAACATAACGTTGATTCCGGAAGCTAGAAGGTTAATATCCTTTTTCGCTACTAGGCTTCCATATAGTTCATAGGAAAGATGGCCTTTGATCCTAGGTCTAACCATAATCTCAAGGGCAAATTTCCCTGATTTTGAGTTACGTTTTCCCATTGCGATATAGTCAAGGTTGCCTTCCACATAGCATCCGACGCAAGCACCCTGTAAAGTAGCGAAGACGGCATCCGGTCCTTCAAATGGTTGCATTTTTCCGTCTGCGAAAACCTCCCCGATTCTACTTTTGGGGTCTTTGTTGCCCCACTTAAAATGGTTGTTACCTGCACTTTGACGATCAAAAGCTGGTATCAGATCCCAGAGGCTTTGCGCAATAACGTTTGTACCCTTAACATTCTGGGCGGGTGAATCGGTAAAGTTTGCACAGCCCTTGATTTTTTTTCCATCGCTTTCCAAAAGAGCACAAAACTCTAGCGCCATCTCGATAGCGTCCGGCTGTCCCATCGCTTCTCGCTTCATGTGCTTTAAGGCTGGATGGTTTACAGTTGACACGTGAAATGTGAAGTCTCCTAGAGCTTCGTGCCATTCGGTTTCTCCAAGACTCAATACCACGGTCAAACTTCGTTCGTTGTACTGCACGGCAGTGATTTTGTGTGGTTTTCGTGAATCTTTTGGATTGCAGCCGTTATGTGGGTGACTGGATATCAAGTAGAAAAACTCTCCTTTGTTCTTGTTAACCCAATCCCATTTTTTGAGGGCATATTTCATAACGTCCTTGTTCTGGAACTCTAGTCTCATATTTTGACCCTGGCAGTATATATTTTTCGTGTGTTGCTCTATATCCTCTAAAAGTATGATAGGGTGTCGAGGATCAGGCCTTACTGCAGTGATATTTGCAAGACTCAATTTTCCGCGGGCTAAACCATTGCATACTTATCAGTATTGAAATGTGGTTGACACTTTTGGATTGGAAGACACTCACCCATAGGCTTCCCGTAGAATATGGTTGCCTGGTCTTGAAGATGTAATCTCGTTATATCATCTTGCCGTTTTTCTAAATGTGGGAACAAATGTCTAGCGCGGATAGGAACTAGAATATGATCCTGAGGAGCTTGTTGAACATCGGTCGAAAGAGAAGCGGAGTCTCCATCGTAGTCATGAGATGCAGCTGACGCATGCGTCCCGAGCCAGCCGGTAGCTAGCATGACATATATGAATTTCAAAGATAGCATTTTTAGAAACGCGTGTCTGAAAATCCGTTAAAGAACAAAGAATAGATATAAAGATAAAGATATATAAAGCACAATGGTCGTATATCTCAAGATCACACGTACCCAGCGTGGTTGTGAGGCAAGAAGAAAAGGAAAAGAAAAATTGTTTATAGAAAATATTAATATTTTTGTATGATAGAGAGGGGCCATTTCGAGAGCGATGTCTGCGATTATATAAGGGGACTGGATCTTGAAAGTAAAAAGCTTTTAGATGAACTCATTTTCATTGCGCATGTGAGACTTCCCGTCAATAGTAGCTTGACTATTATCTATAAGCAAGTTTGGTTACATGTTGACTTTGATGAACCACGATGACACGAGGTTTGTGTTGTTTTTGAAGTGGACTGGTTCATATGAGTTCATAGTAGGTCTATATTTATACACCAGCTTGTCTTTATCTGGCTCCTTTATATCTTTTATACAATACTTGGGATTTAGATGACGCTGAACCTTTCGTTTGGTCGAACTTGGTGACCTGCTCGATCGAGCAGCTAGCTAGCTAGCCGAACTTCACCCAACTGAATTCCAAGTTGTTGGCTCGCTATTGCGAGCCCACATACTCCTTGTATTAAGGTAACACAAGGGTTGTAACTGGTCTGGTCCAAAGCTTTCGCGCTAAGGAACGGTCTCGTTTCAAAATTGGGGACGGTATGCGCTATACAATATTTGTTACTTAATGTTACTTAACGAGCTTGCGAAACGAAGCCCCTGATCCATAATGCGCCACAATCAGGCGCCCCTGTCATATATACTTCAAAAACCGCCTCTATATCCTGAATTGGTATGTAGATTATATCGCAGGTAAATCTTCTTTTCTCCCCCCGATTCTAGATTCACTACAAATAGTCTTCCATCGCCCCATTGGTGTGTCGAAATAAGAATCGCAACTCCCAATCGCCGCCCAAAATTCGGTAATCACGTTAAAGTAAGCGCCAACTTTGTTACATTCGCAAATCCTCCATACCACCAAAAAAACCCCACGAAAATGATAGTTTCCTACCTCATCTTCACATATTTCCTAGGAACTGCTGTTTCTGCGCTAAACATACCCGTCCTAGAGCAAAGCAGTCAGCCATCGATCCGTGTAAGAAGCACGCTGGATTCTGCAGAGGCTAAGAAAATAATTCTTTCGATGGCTTCTATTGAAGTAGCTGGTGAAGAAAAGCGCAAGCTTCTAGAAGCCAAGCCAGAAAAGGATTTCGACATGCGCAATCTGGATTCTTTCGATGACATCATTAGTCGTATGCGTCATCTAGTCAATTAGATATACGACGAGACATAATATTCAGTATTCATTGGTTACGTTTGCCGGTGTCGCCGTCTTATCCTGAACCTTGCACTACGGCAGCGCCAGCCACGTGTTCAGCGCTCAACGCTCAACCGAGCACTGTGCAAACCTACCGTTGTATAGAACACATCCATGTATGTAACCCCATGGTTGGGACCTATGAAGAAAATAAACAATCAGTATCTATAATAATACTCTGTTCTCACACTCTCACAAACAACCTAACAAGCCTATATAACACCAATCATTAACAACACACGCCCTCCGTCAAAGTGTTGCCCGTACCCGGTTATTATTCTACCCAGTTTTAATCTGTAAATTCAATTAAAACCAGGCCTACGCAGTATAAGTTATTAAAACCAGTGCCTGGTTCCAACCAATTATATAATAATTAAATTAAAATAAAAAAACTTTAATAACAATAATTTTATATAATAGTTTTAAACCTAAATAAATAGTTAAAATTAATAAATATTATATTAAAAATATAAATTTTTTAATATAATAATATTAATAAATATAAACTTTTTAATATAATCAGAATAATTTAATATAAAAATAAAATTATTTAATATATAAAAAGAAAAGGTTGTAGTTTTTCTAAGGTTATATTCATTTTTCACTTAATATACTAAAATTTACATCATAAGTACAAGAATTTGTGTCATACTTTATAAAAATTTATATATATTTTTATTTAACAAAAGTACTTTTATGTATTTATATTTTTTTAAATTAAATTTTTATTATATTAAAAATATTTTTAAATTTTTGAAATTTATATTTCTTCTTATTAAAGGTTAGGGTTAGGGTTAGGGTTAGGGTTAGGGTTAGGGTTAGGGTTAGGGTTAGGGTTAGGGTTAGGGTTAGGGTTAGGGTTAGGGTTAGGGTTAGGGTTAGGGTTAGGGTTAGGGTTAGGGTTAGGG